>JALPQI010000911.1:0-194861 GCA_025490895.1 Thaumatotibia leucotreta | reverse complement strand
GTATCATTTTGTTAAAAATAAGTATGTAACATCGAAACGCCGCATGGATGAGTGAAGGCAATATTTCGGAAGTAGCTTTGCTCACTCGTAAATGAACCTTCCCCTATTTAGCTAGATATTTCATATTTAGCTAAGGTAATAGAAGTTTAGATAAGGTTATTTTAACCCTTCACCGCATGTTGTAAGTAACATTATTTTTATGGCTTTTATATAATCACAATTTAGTGTTTGAAAAAAAACATAACTTTCTTGGACTGCAATATACCTAATTCTTTTTTTTAACTACTTTAAATAGTTTCCAAATGGCACAATAAATATGACAGAGCCTATACTTAAGAGCAAAAGCTGTACAAAATAAATTTTCATTGAGAATGCTTCAGTTAATCCGTATTTTTTGAAAGAATAAAGCATGAAATGTCTATAAAAAATTGATGGTAGGTACTTACTGTAACTAATGGTATGTAGGCACTTAAGGCACTATCCTTAGCCTTATTCTGAGAGATAACAGTGTGAACTATTTTTAAAATGGGCTTTATCCCGCAATATCACATAAAAATGGCTGGTTTGTAAACTGTGTGCGGAATAGCAAAATTTACCACAAGACCCATAGGAAATAGGTAAGATCTTATGGTGGTATGTCTAGGTACATTCTCCTTGAATACTATATAAGGCTAGATGAGGATTGAAATCGCCTTGGACATAATTATATTATACTTTCATAAATATAATTTTAAACTTGAACTATGTTTACAAACACCCCACCATGATGCTCTCTCATTAGCAGCGGCCTTCACACTTGTTCGAGTTGTTCGATTCTGAAGTGCCTATTTGAACACGGTTCTAAATTATAGGTAAGCAGCGCGCACGCGCTACCCTGATCCTGCCAATCAGGATATGAAGTCCGCGCAGGAAGTGAGGCTGTATAACCGGATCGTATGCTATTCGCGCTATTGAGGCATACCAGCACATAGCCTGAGAGAAAACATTGCATAATTGCAAATTAAAAAAAATCCCCGATATTCATAAACGTCTTGAGGGTTTTTAATGGGTCATTCGGAAAAACAAAAGTGTCCATGTGGTCAAAAGTCAACAGCTTTTATAAGTCTATGCTACGATTTTATTACATAGGGTTGTAGAACGGGGAACCTACCTAGTTGCACAAGTAATTGTTTTATCACAATATTAGTACACGAACTACTTAACTTTATGTATGTCCAGTTGTCCACCGGAAAGACGATAACCTAAATCAATGACCCTTATACATTTTCCGCCACTATGGGGCAGTGAGATGGCAGCACTGTGGCGCAAGGTTCACGAACGGTCAAAATAAATACGCGAATATAATTTTCTATTTACTTGTTGGTTTATTTATTCGTCAAACCACTACTTTAGGAATAATATTCTCTAAAATAAAGAAATAAATCAGTTCCAAGTAAATTCCCATCAAATTTAATGAACAAAGTTGTAGTACCTAATTTTCTTTAGTACCAGTGACTTGCGCCCTAGATTTAGAGCTCAATCTTCAGTTCGGCGACCGGTTTTTAGTCGTAATCGTGGTAATCCAGTACAAAATAGATAAACTTCCAAATACAATAGAATTTCTATATTTTATGTTCAGTAGGACTATACTGTTTGGACCTCACGCCTACGTAGCGCCGCCTGGTGGCAGAAAAAATATCGAAAACCCTCATTTAAATAAATAGCTATTGAAATGGGGATGATGACTGTAGTTAAATTAAAATAAATATATATCACATTATGCACGACATAATAAACGAAGAAATTATCATTAAAATGTTGATTGCAGTAATTTTTATACAGAACTTCTATTTAAGAAGCTTCTGATGCTAAAGCCGTGTAGACCAATTATATCACTCCACATATAAACAATCGTACCTCGTAATCGTCCTTTTTGTTTGTGTGTTTTATAATAGTACATGGTGCATCTAGGGAGGTAAGTATGGTATTACTAACGAGAGTAGGCTGAGTTTTAATGGCCCGAGTTTGCAATCCGTTTACCGACCGTGATGTGTACCACAATTAGTTTTAAGACATTTCTGTAATTTCCTAGGGGAAATTCACTTTTCTATAACTCCCACGCCACATGAAATCTATAGCGCGCTTAGAAAGCAAGTGCGATGAAAACAATTTTACCCACTACGTCCTATCTTCAGAGAGTAGCTTGCGATTTAGGGACTTTGTAGTTTTGTACGTTCTGGTTGCAATAACGGTATCAATCCTTATCACATTGGTATTATTTGTCTTCCTTAGTGCATGCAGAAATGGGTTCCCCTAACGACTTGTAGCATCATACAGGAATACTACCGTTGGCGCGGCAACGCAATGGGGCCTTGTCCCTTTGTCTCTATTAAGTACAGTTGGCTCCGACAATCGCCCTTATCTACACGTGTATCTCGTGTTAGTATCACTCTATATGGAGTCCCCAGGGTATTATCACATCAGCTTGTTCGGGCGGTCGCACGGTAAGGTCTGCCATTTGCATACAAGTAAATATCTCGATCTGGCGGCGCAGCGAGCAGATTACCGCCAACGCTTCCGCACTGTATTGAATTCGGTACCAACGGTCCTACTCCCATTGCCAGTTCGCGTTTACTTGTTAGTGTGATCCCGGTGATAACAATCTTACTGCGAACACAACATTGCAGTATCCCGGAACAGCTGTTATGTACCATTGTATAGTCACATTCGGTCATATTTTAAGGAGTAGAAGTTTACGTAGGTGACCAGTACTGTAACTATAGGTACCTAGATGATCGGTGACCATATTGTTAATAGATTTTTAACAATAGTATGTATATATATAATATTAATGTATAATATATTTAGAGACTGATAAAAAAAAAATAACAGAATGTGGGTATAGGAGTTCTAACAGGAACGGAATATTGTACCTACATGTGTAGTGATCTGTCTATCTACATGTCTAGTTGGTAGTGATCCTGCCTACGAAGCTGGAGGTTCCGGGTTCGAAACCCGGCGAGGGCATTTATTTGTGTATTTATTTATCACAAATAATTGTTCCTTGGTCATGGCTATCTATCTATGTATTCAAGTATCTATTATGTATCTATCTATTATATACACGGTGGAATTTAATCGGTGAACAGGAACCCATTTTTCTAATTCAGTAATCGATGGCGGTCACGTTTATGTAGTACTTAAGTGGAACCAAGTTTTTTTTTTTAGCATAACAAAGGCCATAGTCGGATTTTCATAGTAAGTCAGCCTTTAAATCAACCAGACTCTAGTATTTTTTTGTGAGTACCTCTTATGGTGAAGAATATTTCTGCTGAGTATCAACGTCCTATCGGTGACAGTTTTTGACTTATGATTTTTTTTAGTTTTTTCTTTAATGTGTTGTATCTCAGGATGTATAAAAGTGAATTGCTTCAAATTTTGAAATAATGTTCTTAATTTAGATATGCATCGAATTAAAAAAAATGAATATCGATTGTCGTATAAAAAAAAGAAAAAAAAAGACCAAAAAATTTTTCATTTTTTTTTTTGTGTACCTATGAAGTAGTGACACCTCTATTTTCTTTTTCTAATTATAGACCATACATTGGCCTACTAGTTGCTTAAGTATCAAAATTTTCCAAGCGGTACTTCTTACCAAAAATCGGCAATATGTGTGGTCAAGTTCTGCATTCAATCGGTGTTTTTCAATGTAGTATACAAACTCTTCATTTATATTTGAGTTTTCTTATCAGGTTATCTTATTTAAGAGTAAATGCTAATGACAACTTAATGTCATCATAATGCAAGCTGTTTATTTCATTATTAATCGGCCGTTTACCATTTCAACATTTGATATATATATATATATTCAAGAAATATATTATTTTTAATGAATATCTCATAAATAATATCGAATTACGCTAGTTAAAATAATACACGGCCGATTAATAATGAAATAAACAGCTTGCATCATGATGACATTAAGTTGTCATTAGCATTTACTCTTAAATAAGATAACCTGATAAGAAAACTCAAATATAAATGAAGAGTTTGTATACTACATTGAAAAACACCGATTGAATGCAGAACTTGACCACACATATTGCCGATTTTTGGTAAGAAGTACCGCTTGGAAAATTTTGATACTTAGGCAACTAGTAGGCCAATGTATGGTCTATAATTAGAAAAAGAAAATAGAGGTGTCACTACTTCATAGGTACACAAAAAAAAATATGAAAAATTTTTTGGTCTTTTTTTTTCTTTTTTTTATACGACAATCGATATTCATTTTTTTTAATTCGATGCATATCTAAATTAAGAACATTATTTCAAAATTTGAAGCAATTCGCTTTTATACATCCTGAGATACAACACATTAAAGAAAAAACTAAAAAAAATCATAAGTCAAAAACTGTCACCGATAGGACGTTGATACTCAGCAGAAATATTCTTCACCATAAGAGGTACTCAAAAAAAAATACTAGAGTCTGGTTGATTTAAAGGCTGACTTACTATGAAAATCCGACTATGGCCTTTTTATGTTGAAATTAAATTTTAATTAAAATTTATTGTCACCCTACTAATGGTTTAGTGTGAAAAGTTTAATACCACTTTTTAAACTATCAGCCATGCATCGCTCTTATTTTACATAGGAATAGAGTCTATCGCAAAAATTAAAGCAAATGAGTGGTTATTGCTCATTTATGTTTTAAGTTTCTATGGCTGATAGTTTGAAAAGAGGTATTAAACTATTCAGACTAAACCATTAGTAGGGTGACAATAAATTTTAATTTCAACATAAAAAAAATTTATGCTAAAAAAAAACTTGGTTCCACTTAAGTACTACATAAACGTGACCGCCATCGATTACTGAATTAGAAAAATGGGTTCCTGTTCACCGATTAAATTCCACCGTGTATATCGTCGCCTGGTACCCGGGCATTTTTTACATCTAGGGACACCCAATTAGCGTAACTCTCACAAAAAAGTTAACTTCGATGTCAGCTTTGTAACGACAATTAAGCATTAAATATTAACAAAAATATTTTTTATCATTTAATCCAGACAGAATATGCAGTACCTAAATGCAATATAAAAACACGATTAAAGTGGATTTACGTAAATATTTCATGCTTAATTGTCGTTACAAAGCTGACATCGAAGTTAACTTTTTTGTGAGAGTTATAAAAGCTAATTGGGTGTCCCTAGAAGTGAAAATGCCCACCCACACCTCACGCCTTAATTGAGCTTACCCTGGGACTAGGTCGATTTGTGTAAATATGTCCAAACCAAACATATTTATCTATTTATAAATATCTAACTTTAAACAACTAGTACCTACCTAACTCGAGGCTTTAAAGCTCCAAGTGAGTTGTTGTTGAAACTGAAACGTTGAATATCACTTCTTAGAAGTACTACCTGTTAAATATTTATGAATTTTTAGTTAATTTTTTTCGTGTTTTGTCTTGATAATGCTGATATTTTTCACTCGACACCAAAGTTTGTTGACTAGTTGACATCCAATAATGTAATCACTATTACCTACAATAAATATCTGATATGCGAGTAGTTTTATTTAAAAAAAAAACACCTTGAATTCTTGAGGATCGCATAATATAAAAAGACTCATCCGAAGAACACCGATCCCACATAATTTCTATGTTTTCTTGGTCTAAAGTAAAAACGCGTCTAGGTATGCCGCGTAGCTATTTGATTTTAGGTTGCCGAGCTGTCTCTAGCCTTCTTTAGCGTGCAATGACGATGGCGATATAATAATATATTCAGTTGAAGTAAGGAATAGTCCGCGCTGTAGGGATAGGAAGTCAGTAATCCCTTCTCTGTCCGAGGTGCACACAGTGGGCTGTAAATAAGCTAATTATTCTTAATAATTATTATTCTCTCAAACAATACTCTGTAGTTCAGTGCACGATTACACCGAATAGCCAAAAGAATATAATGTGATGAGTGGAAATTAGTGTAATCCCGGCCCGGTTCGCGGCTGCGTCAAGGGACGTGCAAATATTTAACGAAAGGTTTGCTTGTTGGCCTAGGCTTTATATTTTTATTAAAATTCTTATTAATATAAATACATATTACGATATAGCTCATGACAACATAGTTGGGTTGGTACTTACATGTCTCACGGCAGGCATGACAAGAGGAAGCAAATTGTCCACTATTCCCAACTTCTTCTGTTAGTGTTGGTGGAGTGCAGTCTATTTCCAATTTTTCCATACTGCTTTCGTCAAATTTTCTTCAGTTTATTCTAAACGATTATGTGCATAAAGCAATCAACAGGAGGATACAATGATTCGTAATAAAGTAATTTGCCGCCCAAGCCGTCAACGCGAGGGGCCGCACATAGTGTGCCACTAAGAGGGATAGACATAGTCACTTACTACTAAGACGAAAGTGCCACACAGGCACTTAGTGACGTATTCAACGCATTTGTCTGGCACTTACATTTAGCATCTAATGCACACACACACAAAAAATAGTGGCACAGTGATAAGGACGGACGATTATCGTTCCTTTTCACTTCCACTAGTAAAAAGTTTCATAAGACCATCCCTTTCGTTCTTGCTATTATTATAACGTTGTCAAATCCATATTAATCCTACATTCATGCGTCAACGGCATGTTTCAATTTTTTACTCCGTTTAACCATAGACCAGACACAGTACGCGCGCATGCGTCTCAGCGCGCGCACTCATACCGAATTAAGCCCGTATTAAACGATGAATTATATATTTGGTACAAATCAAAGAATATAATACTGTAAAAAACTTGAACTGGAAATGCAAATGCAGAACTTTTGTGCCATTTTTAAAAGAGTTCCTTAATTATGGCTTTGGAATGGACCAAACGACAATACGTTTTAATTTAACTAATCTTTTTAAGGTATGTATTCCAGGGATCGGATACCGGTATTTTCAACCAAACCGGTTTTGCCTCTAGACGTCAAACCGAAATAATAGTGTTCTCGTTTTCGGTTACCGGTTTTTAAACGGTTAATATGAGAGAACTGTTCTTCAGCAGGTTTTGTTTTTGTTGAACGAAATTAACCGGTTTCTACGTCAGAGATGTCAATGTCAGAGATACAACGATGGCTCTGAGTTTTGACTAGGAATATGGAGGTACCGGGTTCGATCGTCGTAGTAGGCAAACTTTTTCCATATTTGCGTTTTATAATTTAGATACCGAGAAAAATCGTTTTAAGAATTCATTAATATGCATTGGACACTTTACTTTAAAGGTCATCATCATCATCATCAGCCTATGTACGTCCCACTGCTGAGCACAGGCCTCCTCTCATAAGAGGGTATGGGCAAGTCTCCACGCGGGCCCAGTGCGGATTGGAGGCTTCACATACACCTTTTGAATTTCTTCTCAGATGTAGGTATGCAGGTTTCCTCATGATGTTTTTCCTCACCGAAAAGCTATCGATAAATATCAAATGACATTCCATACATAAATTCCGAAAAACTCAGTGGTACGGACGGTGATCGAACCGACCACCGCCTGTTTGAAAGTCGAGTGCTTGAACGACTAGGCTACCGAAGCTTCTAAGGTCTTTCTTTAAAGGTCATTGGGTGTTATTGACCCGCTTTATGATTTTTCACGTACAGAGACCAAACTAGCTTTAAAATAGAGAATTAAATCATTTCCTTACCTATGTATCAACCAGGAAAAAAAATTTATTCGACAGTTTGTGTCCGAGATAGTGTTTTAAATGTTTTTACTTTCAGCATTGTGTAATTCCGTAAACGGTTATGACCTACTAGTAGGTAGTAGACGTTGGTCTTTCAATCTGGAAGATTCTGGGTTCAAACCTCAGTTCGACCAATGAGTATTTTGGAACTTATGTACGAAATGTCATTTGATATTCAGAACTAGCTTTATGGTGAAGGAAAACGTCGTGAGAAAACCGGTCTCTAATCTCAATAAGGCGTTTCCACAAAAAATAGTGCTACGTTAAATCATAAGATTAGGTTGCCAAGCGGACCCCAGGCTCGCTAGAACTGTGACTGGTGCCGAAATAACGCTAATAGGGTGCTGACTGTCAGCATTGCACAAAGTATTGTATTGTATTTAGCGATGGGCAATTTCTGAAACATTTCACATATTACACATACATACTTCTGAAAATTACATAATTGACAAGAAACGTTTCTGAGAAAAATGTTACCGAATAAATTTCACTTAAATTTCATGTCACTTCTCCGCTACTTCTGACACCAGTAGAACGGATTATGATTATTAAATTCGTAACTTTAGGCGGCCTTTATACCTGTAAATTTTACGTAAGTACAACTTACGAAAAACTGGACGAAGCTTTGTGCAAGAATGAGATATTATCACTATCTCATTCTTGCATATAGCTTCGTCCCTAGATTTACGTAATTAACTTACAGGTGTAAAGCCGGCCTTATACGAAGGACGGAAGTTCAAGACCGAGTTTAGATTTTTTTCAGTTTTTTTTTGTATATACAATATACAGGTTGTCGCTGACTATGCTTTATAATAATAATAATAATAAATGTGTCACCGCCTGCCTCGATAGCAAAGAGAAATCATTGTTATGGCAGGTGTCCGGACCTCTTTTCTATAGTTCCATTTTTGATCCATCCATCCTCCATCACCATAGCCCATTAGTCTTTTCCCTAACTTCTCAATAGTCTCTATACGCCTGTTGGGACCGGTTTACGGATATCTATTGATGTGCCCGTGAATGGGTTGCAGCAGGTGTACAACACAGCAAATTTCTCCAAAGGGCCTCTACGTGTTGGATCTGTATCCCCGCGCAAGCCTATCAAAAAACCGGGATTTTTAAGCCCGTGATTCCCAAGGAGATACAATAATAATAATAAATCATTTATTTCGGACAATTTTTTTTTTACATCCATATGTTGTTAGTAACTTATACAGGGTGGAAAGGGACGACGTTCCATCCCGCTACCGACCGAGTCTACCAACCATTACGATGAACTTTCAGTATGGGACCAACATCGAAAGCGTACATGTAAAATTTACTTTTCCATACTATTGAACTCTAACTAATCACTCACTTTGTATGAGGGGTTAATTTTTTTTTTAAATATTTCGATGTTGGTCCCATACTGAAAGTTCATCGTAATGGTTGGTAGAATCGGTCGGTAGCGGGATGGAACGTCGTCCCTTTCCACCCTGTATATAACCTAGGTATGTTAGTACGTATTTAGTTTAACTTCTTCAATTCTGTGTATATCGAGCCACAGCTCGAACTTGTTCAACCCAGTGCAACTGGATTTGGCAGTCATACCTGTCTGCAATGACACTCAGAATGCTGTTGGTACTTACCCTAAGTCGCTGCATCATCGAGACAATTTTTTTACGTACTACCGCTTCGAAACTCTCTGTGCGTGCTTCCGCGAACATGCTCGATGCGCTACACCGCCGAGGAAGCCCCAACAACATCCTGAATGCATTATTATATTGAATCTGCAGGGCATTGTACGCTTTTTTGGTATACTTCACCCACAGGCTGCTCGAGTACAGTGACTGGGTGTAGGCTTTGAATAAAACTATTTTCGCTTCATTAGTACTTCGAGCAAACCTGCGGGCCAGCATATTTGATCTTACAGCCAATGCCCTGCGTTCACGTTCAATATCTAGGTCATCACTCAGGTCATCCTTTAAGACATGACCCAGATATTTGAACCTATCCACCTGAACCAGGGTGGTCCCCTGCAGTTTTACCTGAGGTACAGCGGTTAATCTTGTACCTCTCGCCTTAAATACCAAGAGCTCGCTTTTGTTGGGATTATACTGTAGACCATGGTCTCCAGCATACGACTCACATACTGCCAGCATTTTCCTCAAGGCACAGATAGACGGACTCAACAGTACCATGTCGTCTGCATAACTTATATTGTTGATACAAACTCCATCAATATGACATCCGACATGCATACTGCTGAGCCGGGCTAACAGCTCGTCTACATACAAGTTGAAAAGCCTAGGAGATGTGAGGCCCCCTTGTCGAACTCCACACTCAAGCCTATACTGCGAGGACAGACCCTCGGTCCATCTCACCTGGTTTACTTGGTTACGATACCAATATTTCAGAATTTTGACTAGTTCTGCCGGTGCGCCTGAGTCCTCCAGTTTTTTCCACAAAATATTATAGTCTACCCTGTCAAATGTCTTTGACAGGTCGAGGAAACACGCATACACCGGCGAACTTCTTCGCGTATAATACCCAACCGTATGCTTGAGACTTAAAATGGCACTCTCTGTCGACAATCCTGTTCTAAAGCCAAACTGGGTATCCTGTATTTTAAGGTGCCGTTCCAGTATGTCATCCAGCATACGGTCGAGTATCTTCGCCGCAGTTGTCGCAAGTGAGATAGGCCGATAATTATCCCTGTTAGACAGGTCCCCAGTTTTATTTTTTGCCACTGGTACAACTATCGTTCTCATAAATGCCTTAGGTAAGTACGAGTGTCGCAAACACAAGCTGAGGAACATAGCAAGTACACGAGGCAGATGAAACCCAGCATATTTGAAGTGCTCGATGCTGAGACTGTCATGGCCTGGTGACTTTCCTTTTTTCATTTTGTTTATAGCTGTGGCAACTGCTTTAGCTGTAAAGGTAGTCCCGGCCATAACAGTCCCCTCACTTTGCTCTTCCTGTGCGGTCCGGTCAGTCCCCACCAAATTTATAATTAGCTATTGCATTTGATTAATGTCAATGTCTGACGTACCGATTTATGACTTAATCACAATAAAAAGGTGAGTCTTAACATGCGATATCAGTGTATTGCTGGTTGAAGTGGCTGTTATAGATAAATAAATAAATTGACAAACTTGACACTTATTAACCAGTTCAATAAAGTTTCACGGAACGAAATAAATTCTGTTCTTCATAAATACCGGTAACCGAAATTGATTCGTTCTTTATGAAAACGTTATTGCTAATTATCTGTTAATGACAGAACAGAAATTTAAACTGTTTACGAACAATATTAACCGGTATTTTGAAACCGGTTCCGATCCCTGATGTATTCCTTAATTATATAGATTTTTTTTCTTTACTGTAATAGTGGATACTCGGGCGCAGCCCTCTAGCGGCTATAAAATAAAAATATATTATATTTTATACCCGTCTATTTCGAAACAATACAATCAGAAAGAGATGGGTAGCCGCGAGATCGCTGCAGGTACGATGTATTTATTAACTACTATTACCCATTGCCTTTGTTTTATATCCATGATTAGTTTGGTTTTTACAGGTTAATAAGCTGATTGTTTGTGTTGAAAAAAATCATTCTTGTACTTGTAGGAGAAACAATCAAACTTCTTGACAGCGGTGTTAACTGAATGGAAAAGAAGTTTGATTGTTTTCCTGAGAATAATACTCAACGTGGGTTACAGCCGGAGATATATAATAACTTTTAACATTTATGGGTGCAATTTAACGAAATAATCATTTTTACAATTATATTAATCAAGCATTTCTTTTTTACAATTTTTTCTTTGCGGCCATTTACAATTAGAATCTGAATCTCTTTCCCATAAAAATATCGTTTGTCTCTCGTTTGTCTATTCTCCCGCGACGTCAACTGTCTTGACAATTCATTTAACATTCATGTGTGTGTGATAAAAATGGTGTCCTTTTACCAGCTGGCGTTCATTTTGTATTGATAAAATCAACACTATTGTTGACAAATTCTTTCTTTTTGTGCGTTATGGCGTCGGTTCTCGATTTAGTGAGACATTATCAACATGCCATAGAAAAATATCCCAACGATGAGCAGAAAGTGAGTGTCCATTTAGTAAACTTTAGAGAGGATCCTTTCTTATATTTTTTGGGAATTAAGGAAAACCTTCGTCAGTGAACTGCGTAGTTACGTTTTAAGTTACGTCGATTTTAATAAATGTAACTTGCACCGGCATAATATGTGTTGAAATTGAATCATTGGGAATTTCCCGCATCGTGAGACAAGTACGTAATATGGCAGTTGGACACGTAGCTCAGGGTGAGTTTTTGATTGTCCAGGTTCTGAAGTCCATCGACAAACTGTTCGGATTGGGGGTGACGGTACAGCACCTGCAGGAGACCGGCGTGGGGCGCACTGTGAACGCGCTACGCAAGGATCCCGGCGTGGTGGGACAGGCTGCGCGAGCTCTCGTCAACAAGTGGAAATGCATGGTCGCTTCCGAGGAGAGTGACCAGGAAGCCGATCAAAACAATGACAGTGAGCTCTCAAGATCTTAGCTGCATGCTTTGTGTTTCCTTGTTAAGCTTAGATATACAGAGAATATTTTTAAAAATAAGAATTTATTTATTTCTTCATATACTTAATGTATGTAGCCAGATGTCAAAGACACTTATGTGTGATGTTTATTTTAATACTTCGTTTAATTATCCTGTATCAGCCACTAACTACAATGGGCATGGAAATGGAAAAGATTCTGATGACAGTGCTAAGCGGTCTAGAAGTAAGCACAATGATGAATCTGATAGATCATCCAAATCCGATCAATCTCAGATGAATGGAAACACAAGTGGAAGCAAACGGAAATATCATAGTAGTGAGGTTAGTATATTTTTCTAATAACTTGATTAGACTTATTCAATTGATATAAATTAATCATTATTATGTTAATGCCTAGTGTTTTTATTAATTGTTTCAAATAATTCATCTGCCATTTATTGGTGTCAAAAGAAATGTTTATATTTTAATTATTAGCAATGGAATGCAGCTAGTTAAAGATGCAGGTTATGTAGTACTAGGTGCTCTGCTTTTTAACACTAGGCATAATCATTATTTTGCTTGCAGACAACTGAATGACATCCAAATAGTATAATTTTTTGTTTATTTATGTGTGTATTATTATATATGTTATCTATATTTATATTATACTCTTCTAATATTTACAGGAAGAAGAGAGTACTAAAAAGTCTAAACATTTAAGCTCCAGTGAAAGTAATGGTCAGAAAAAATCTTCAAAGATAAAACAAGAACAATCTGAAAGTGATGAGCATCATGACTCTGAGGATTCACATAGCTCTGACAGCGAGAGTGAAATGTCAGAATCTTCAGGGGATGATAGAAACCATAGGAATACTAACCAAAAGATTAAAATTGAGCCCCCTGAAAATCTCAAATCTGAACCAACAAAACATTCTTTGCACAACCATTCTGTGGAATCCAAAAGAGAATCCTCCTCAAAAAAGTCTTCTGATAGTGACAGACATTCTAAAAGTCATCACTCAGATTCACGGCACTCTTCTAACAAAACCTCATCCTGGGAAAAATCACAGAGCTCACACAAACATAAAAGCTCTAATGACAAGGAAAGTAGTTCAGAAAGGAAACATAAATCTGATAATAGTGTTGAAAAAGATAACAAAAGAGAAGAAACTAACTCAACTAGTAAGCATAAGGCATCCGAGAAACATAGGAGCTCTTCTGAAAAGCATAGTCATTCTTCTGAGAAACACAGCAGTTCCTCTGATAGCCACAAGTCCAGCTCACAAAAAGATAATAAGGAAAGAAGTAAAGACAAACACGACAAGAATGAGAAGCGTGAAAGTAAATCTGAAAAACACTCCAGCCAGTCTCACAAAGCAGACAAAGAAAAACATAGCTCATCAAGCAAGAGTTCTTCTGATAAAGAAACACAGAAACACAAGTCAAGGGAAAGTAGTAGTAGTTCTAAGGAAAAGCATAGTTCATCTAGTACTGAAAAAAGTAAAGATAGGAGTAGTTCTTCTAAAGAAAAGTCAAGTCATAGTCATAAGAGTGAGAAAAAGTCATCACATGAAAGTAAATCCAAAAGTGACGTAAAGGATAAACAAAAGGTTGAAGACAGGAGTAGTGAGAAAAAGTCTAAACATAATTCAAGTTCCTCTTCATCTCATAAAAGTGAGAAGTCAAGCACTAAGGCAACTGTACCAAAGACACAAATAAACAATGTTGTGGATAGTGATGATGGTATTGATTGTGGATCAGGTAATTTTTTTATTTATTAAAGTTCCAAAAAAAATTATATAACGCAGAGTTTCATATAACTTAATTGCTAAAGCCATTAACGGCTTATTTACAGCCAGAGCTCTGGCCAATTCAAAACTAAGATATTTTTTTTCATCATTTCTTTCAATCATAAATTAGAAAATCATAAAAGCGTCATATAGTTCTAATAAGTTCTTGAATTTTTAGGTGCCAGTTTTGCTGAAGCCTTAGGCATGGCTAGTCCTGTAAAGCCAAAAAAGAAAACAATTTCTTTAAAAGAAATTTCTTCTCCAAACTCATTTAATAATGATGTAAGTATAATATAAGCATAATTAATTTACAATAAATAATTTATTTCAGATTAACTTTATAATGATATCAGTTTTCTACAGCTCAATAACATAATAAGATTAAATAACAATGTGTAAGACAGAATCGTGCCATAAGGGTTCTTTTTGTTCCGTACCTTTTTGGTACGGAATCCTAAAAACGACACATTGATAATGTTGGGGTTTGTTATGAGAACTAAACAGGAAATCATATTGGTCAAATGTAAAGATACTGTTGTCAGAAAGTTGATAATTTTTATTCACTTTACGGTACTTTAATGTGTTTTAAATAATAGTGTCCCTTTAAGGGTCGGATAGATGTGGGAAATTTTTCAGATTCTGTCAAATTTCCCCATTTCGCACACACACGCACTTCACGCACACTACCTCATTTTACCGAGCGGGGTCATTGAACCTTGGTGATTTTTTTTAATGAAAGCGGCCGAGTTTGTAATTTATCACTACCTCTTTTGAAAAATTACACTTGTCAAAGTACTAGATGGTAAAAAAGATAGAGAGGGATAGATTTTATAAGACTATCCTTGTCTTTTCGAGTCGATAGTCGTCTCAATGCAATGCAAAAGACAGATTTAATAGGAAGAAGATAAAATGAGTGTTTTAAATCGACACGAGCTAGGAATTTCCTTTTCGCACGTGTATCATACGACGTTTTTCAGTACAGATGGCCCTCTGAAGTTTCGACCTGACAAGAAATGAGCCATTTCTCGCACTAGTGCGGCAAAAATCTGTACTAAAAATGGATTTTCAGTACAGATCAATCAATTTGTTAGTCATCATCAGATATATCTGAACGACCACGGCACTCAAAAATATCTGAGCATGCACACGAACGCTATGATAATAGCGGCCTGCTCAGACATTTATGAGCACCCTGGCCGCTCCGCTATATCAGATGGTGACTGTACAGCATCGTATTCTGATTAGGAAATAGTAAGAGAAAAAAAATCTGAGTTAGAACAAAATGGCTTGGTTCGATAGTATGCCTGTTTGACCAACTGGTTGTAAGGCAAGCCACTAGTCCACTATAATAAAAAAAAACCATTTTTCTGATCAGAACACGATACTGTTGAATATAGGCCCTAAGTATTCACTATCACCAGCTTTTCGTAGACATTCAACTTTCCCACTGCTGTGTGCGCCAAACGCACAAGAGTCCACCAACTATTGCAGTGCCAACGACGCACATTTGCGAGTCCATACCTACTAATTTGACATTTACAGAGGTAAATATTCTAAAATTATTTATTTTTTCTTTTTGGAGATTATTAAGAATTATTTTATTTTATTTATGTTGGCACAACAAAGTGGCTCCACTCCACCTGATCGTAAGTGAAAAGTAGAGCCCAAATCGCGGCGGCAACGAACAGGAGACAATCAGTAACCTGTTAGTTGCCACCGCCTTGCTGGCCCGCTAGAAGTTAAATATACCTGAAAAATTGTTTAATGAGATTAATAAGTGTATAGATGTAATGCACAATCTCTTATTTTCGTATATTGAAGAAAAAACCCGATTCTATCTTCTCCACAATTCGCTTCAGTGCAATGGTGAAGTAGTTTCCGTGAAAAGCCAAATGAATGGAATTATGCATTACATTTGTATAATTATTAATGTGACTTACCAGCAGCTATCAGGTTTAAGGAAGCTTATTTTACTAAATTAAATTGCATTCATTATAAAAATAAAAATGCACATAAGTAAAACATTAAGGCATTTATTATATTATCTTAAACGGTAATCAGTACTTTATTTCAAGAATTACAATTACAACTGTAAATTGAAGAATTACAATTACAAGAAAATAGTAGATCTTAAAAAAAATATTACATTTACTAATTTAAATATTAGATGACATATAGGTACTAAATAAATAAACAATATCGAAGTTTACCAACGGTGGAATTTGGAGAGTTGTCCTCAGTTTTGCGGCTGTTGCCTAAACCATCACTCGGCCACTCCAGTGGTTTATCCTCCTAAGTCCCAAGTGCCTTCTAAAAGAACAAAATGGCGTTCATCATTAAGTCCTGGGTAATAAAATTTTAAAGGTCGTTCAATCACAATGTAAACATTAATTCCATGACGTCAGGACTTAACAATGGTCGCCATTTTTTGTTCTTTAAAACGCCACCTCGGTCTTTCTGACTAAAAATATTTAAAAGGCCCGGGCCTTAGGAGGTTAAGCATCAGCCACTAAAGCTGAGGACGTCGGGTTCAAATTCCACCTATGGCTTTGGTAAGCTTAGGTATTTTTTCTGTGGTATATGGCATCAAATATTTAACTTTATATAGGTACATCGTAGTGTTACTACCTACTTAAAAAAAATAACTTAAAAAATATTTTATAAAATAATTTGAGTTGTTCCACAAAAATTGTAACCGTTATAATGGCGGGACCAGATCCTGAATCCGATCGATTCATATTGCATTATTTATTAGTACTGAATTAGTACTATTTGGTACCTGTTGTAAAAAAAATTGTACCTCTTCAATTTCAAAGTTATATTCAATCCGTCTGGTCCCGCCATTATAACGTTATAATGGTGGGACCAGGTCCTGAATTCTGTCAATTCATATTGCATTATTTAATACTGAATTGATACTATTTGGTACCTTTTGTAAAAAAAAAGTACCTCTTCCATTTCAAAGTTATATTTGAAATAGTCTGGTCCCGCCATTATAACGTTATAATGGCGGCCCCAGGTCCTGAATTTTGTCGGTTTATATTGCATTGTTTAGTACTGAATTGGTACTATTTGGTACCTGTTGTAAAAAAAAATAGTACCATTTCAAAATTATATTTTGAATTGTCTGGTCCCGACATTATAACGTTATAATGGCGGGAAATAGTCTGGTTCAAATGGTCTGGCGGAACCACACTATTTCAAATATAATTTTGAAATGGGAGAGGTACTCATTTTTTTACAAGAGGTACCAAATAGTACTAATTCAGTACTAAATAATGCAATATGAATCGACAGAATGTGGACAGAATTCAGGACCTGGTTCCACCATTATAACGTTATAATGGCGGGACCAAATTATTCGAAATATAATTTTTGAAATTGAAGAGTTACTCATTTTTTTACAACAGGTACCAAATAGTACCAATTCAGTACTAAATAATGCAATATGAATCGACAGAATTCAGGACCTGGTTCCGCCATTATAACGTTATAATGGCGGGATCAGACTGATTGAATATAACTTTGAAATTGAAGAGGTACAAATTATTTTACAATGGATCTGGTCCCGCCATTATAATGGTTACCAAAAATTACATTTAGTTTCACACGAGGTATCATTGTTATTAATGTTATTATTAATTACACACGGTACATTTATAAATATTACATTATGTTGTGGAAATAAAGTAATTTTCCATAACTAGCTACGGCGGCTTCGCATGGGCGGAATGCTGCTACTAAATATACTATTGTTCATTAATTAGGCAGCCCCCTATTGAATAATTATCTAATCTATCTGATTTTGATAAAAACGTCGAGAGGGTTTCGCAGTAACCATAATAATAGCGGGATCAGATCCTGAATTCGATCAATTCATATTGCATTGTTTTACCTTTTGTGAAAAAATAGTACCTCTTCTATTTCTAAGTTATATTCAAAATTATCTGCCATTTTGAAAAGAGAGTACCTATCTTTGAAGTTTCTATTACCTGTCTTTGATGTAAGTATGTACCTATACATAATATATATGGACTCATTGCTGTTTTAGCTCTGCAAAGCAAATTAAGATTTGTTCTAAATTTTTTGAAGTCATGCTGCGTCTCCTATTTGAAAAGATCCATTTTAAAAATAAATTTCAAGTGCAATTGGTGGCAACCGTACTTGTGAATAAAAAGATAAAAAATGTAATATAAATATACACAGTTTTTATAGACAAACTTCATTACCATTGACAATGATAAAATTATCACGTAGACATTTTATCTACGGCGACACTGCCACCAAGTGGATGCTGCAAACTAGGCGGGGACGAGGCAGGCCCAGGCGGAGATGGCAGGACGACCTGGACGCCTTGGCCAACAATTGGCCAGACTTGGCACCGAACCGGGAGCTGTGGAGATCTGAGGGAGAGACATTAGCCCAGCATTGGGACACGTCTACAGACTAGGAAAAAAAATCGATCCTGTTTTTGCTCAGGATCAAAAGCTTGTATAGACCCAAAAAAAAGGTTTCGTCTAGAAAAGCCGCAAATCGAGATTTAAAATCCCCACACAATTTGTATGGATGTTAAAATAGTACATTTCGACACCAGTGCGAAAAACATGAAATTCGAAACGAGTGGCGATGTTTTGAAACACGACCGATCGATATGGGAGTGTTTTAAATCGACACGAGTTACGAATTTCGTTTTTGCACGTGTCTCCTACGACGTTTTTTTTTAGTACAGATGGCCCTCCGAAGTTTTGGACCTGACGTAAAATGACCCACTAAAATACACCATACACCAAAAAATACACCATCGGTACTAATAAATATTTTTTCACGCTTAATTGTTTTGTTAATCGATTCCATTCGTATCCAGTACCAATAGTTTCTTAGGGGTCAACTTATAGCAATGTATAAAAAAGCCAAAATTTCAAGAAAACTGTTTTCATAGTTAAATTTACTATGGAAAGAGTGAAAGTTTAATTACATCATAATCATCATATGTCACGATAATTATACCTCCTATGCTAAATGACAATAATACTGTGTGGAAACATTAGCTACATTCATTATCTCGATTTGCGGCTTTTCTAGCCGAAAAATTTTTTTTGGTGTCATACAAGCTTTTGATCCTGAACAGAAACAGGATCGATTGGCATCAAAAAAAGGTTGTTAAAAAGGACAATTTTCTCGGAACCCGTATGATTTTCCCAAAATCAGTAAACGCCAATTTTCACTAATTTAAAATCGAGGAAGGGCGTATAAGACCATTTTCGCATAGCTACTCTGGATCTGGTAGCTGCCCTCACTGACCCAAAAAAATTTTTTAACCTGTCTATATATTACCTATATATCAAAAAAGAATACTTATACTTGCAAATGAAAATATTATGGGTTTATATACCTACCATTTGCGGGTTGTAACTCACATACCTTATTTTCTTTCTTGGTATAAACGACGTCAGTGTTCGTTTATTTCTTTTGTTCCCCACTTGAACAAAGCTGAAAACTTAGGAAAAAAAGTGTTAAAAAAATCATAAGAAATTAGATTTCACTCAAGAAAGACCAACCGACCTAACGAAATAATGGTAAAGGGTCATTCCAGGTGAAATCAACAAATCGAGTGTGCTGCATGGTTTCTGATTTGAATGAAAAAAATTGAGGATATATTTCATGGTGACAGAAGTGTTGAACCACCACCAGTTTTCTTTTTTATCTTTTAGTTTCCAAGTTTTGCCCGTGCAAAATTCAGAGTCGGGTCAAATTTCTAATTGTGGAAAAACAGACATAACTTTTTTTCTATAAAAGGTAACGAAATAATTATTACTTTGTCATTATATTTTCAATTGGTTCTTGAGCCAACCCTGGTGCATATCAAATATAATTTTATTCTAAAAATGAAGTACTTGCTGTGTTCATTTTGTAAAATAAATATAAATGTGTTAGAGCAACTACTTGTAATAGAAAAATATAAATGAAAATTGAGACTTTCGAAAATGCTCATGTTTGACTCTAAAAAAATCAATGTGGAAGATAAAATATTTTCTTTATTTTAATCATAAATTATAGATGACATCTTCTTTAATTAGTTTTCGAAAAAAAAAAAAAATAGTTTGCCTATTTTCCGAAATACGAATTTTTAAAATGCTCATCTAGTGCATTTTTTCTCTTGTTATATTTATGCAGATTAAAATATAACTATGACCTTAATCTTTTAAATGCCTATGAATTCAATGAGAAAATATTGAATTAAATCCAGGCGATTGCAATTGACTGTATACACCGTGCCCGTTAATGAACCCAAAAAAATTTAACCACGTATTTCTAACTGCATTTAGAAAATATAATGACAAAGTAATAATTATTTCGTTACCTCGTATCGAAAAAAAGTTAGATCTGATTTTGTACAAGCAGGAATTTGACCCCACTCTTAACTTTGAATGGGCAAAACTTGGAAATTAAAAGATTAAAAAGAAAACTGGTGGTGGTTCAGCACTTCTGCTACTATGAAGACCTACCTCAATTTTAATCATTCATATCAGAAACCTCCTCCTGTTCCTCGCTATAGTGAGGGGAAAAGTTTTGTGCTACACACGAGTGCAAATGTATTTTACTTCTCGTAAGTTAAAACACTTGCTTCGCTCAAGTTTCTGTTTTAAAACCACTCGCTTCGCTCGTGATTCAACTATGGAATCCTTTCGCTTGCTCGTGTTTCAATTTCATGCTCGCGGGTAAAATACAACTTTGCACCCTTGTACAACAAATAACTATTTCTTTATAGAAGATTGATGATGAGCAGCAGCAGCACAGCATCGTCACAGTGGACAAATTACTGCGATCGCCAACCCTTTTGCCCAGCGTGGCTATTATGGGCATTTACCTCCTAATGTCCAATACGCATAGTTAATAGGATCACCTTGTATATTATTCTATCAATTTATCGGCCTGATTAATATGTACACTATACCAAGTTGCAAATTTCTAATTCTAACGGTCACTCAGTTATGCTGCGGACAGACAGACAGATAGACAGACAGACAGACAGACGGACGTAGCGAAACTATAAGGGTTCCTAGTTTACTACGGAACCCTAAAATCTCGTGTCGATTTAAAACACTCCTTTCAGTCGTGTTTTATTTTATCGCCAACCTTTACTTTTTTCACACTTGTATCGTAATGTCATCATCATCATCCATCATCATCATCATATCAGCCAAAAGACGTCCACTGCTGAACATAGGCCTCTCCCAAAGATTGCCACAATGACCGATCCTGCGTCACCCGCATCCAGCTGACCCTGGGGCAAGAAAACCTAGCGGTTAATTCCGAAAACGTTAACTTACAAAAAAACTCTATTTTTTTACCCGATTTTTTTATAGACCTATACAACAATACCCCATACTATAAGATTACAGTAAAATAAAAAAACATCCCGACTTTACTTATAGGGGAGGTGCTCGAATATTTTTTAATATATTTTATTCTACCTCTTTTTCGGTGTGACTGAGGTATACGTGTACCAAATTGCAAATTTCTTATACTAACGGCCTATGAGCTATGCTGCGGACAGACAGACGGAGAGACGGACAGACGGACATGGCGAAACTATAAGGGTTCCTCGTTTACCACGTAACCCTAAAAAGGTTGGAATTAATTTTAGGTCTATATCGGGTGGCATAATTTTTTTATGTCGAAAAATTTGTCGCATACCAACTTCAAGCCGAAAAATGAATGGCCTAAATTGTAGCACATAGGTATTTTGTCGTGTTTTGCCGAAATTGTTGATCCTAACTTGGTTGTTCCTAAATATCGTTTGTCCTAATGATTTTCGTGTCTAATGTGTATGTATCGAATAATAATTGTGCATAATTGTGATGGTCCTACTATTTAATGTACTAAAACTAACTACTTTTAACAAACGACCTTTAAAAAAATATTTTCCTTAAACTTAACCCTCCCTTAAACCACCCAACCCTGTTGTCCAAAGAATTTTAGTCATCATACCTAGGAACCGGTCGACAAAGCCCCGCTGCGCGGGACTTCTATTTCTGATCTAAGGGATAAAAGGTACCTAACGAACCTATCCAGGTTAGAGTAGGGGAGGTACAGATTCATTATTTTCTAATACAGGGGGGCTTCGCCCCCGAGCCCCTCTTGTGGGGCGCTTCGCTCCCCTATCGCCCCTTTTTCGGGTTTCCAAATAATTCGGGTTTGTAAATAATTGATTAAAAATACTTAAGTATTTTATAGACTACGCCTTTCTCTCCGCCTTTCCTAGAAACCTAACCATTCCAAGTCGGTTTTACCCTGCCTTATTGAACTTGAACATTATTTTAAACCATTCACCATATTGTTAATATACTTTTTTCAATGAAATTTCGGACATAACAATTGTAGGTGCAAAGAAAATTTACAGTTTGAGCAGTAGGAAACAATGAACATTATGATTATTAAGCTTTAGGTAATTCGATGATCGAGTAATCAATATTAGGATAAATATAGTGTAGGTGTTTTAAATGTGTATGCGCAAAATAAAGTAGGCTAAACGAGTAGTATGCCATTTAACACTATGCTAAACATTCTCAGCCAAAAAATTTTAGGACAATCGACGTTATGCGACACGTCAGGCACCCCTTAATCTTATCTTAAAAATATACTCTTCAGACAAAGTTTCGGTTTAAAGACATTTTTTTTGTACACTTGTTTGACGGTGAGCACTGTCACCGGCGTCAAAAGTGTTAAGGAATAAATATTTAAAAAAAACGCTGAAATCGATTTGTCTTATTTTTTTATCAGCAGCTGGAATACGACGTATCAATCAAGTCGCTATCTTTCAAATCACACTATTTCCATACAAACTTTCAACTACCTTTTAACCACTTTAGGGTTTAAATTTTATAAAATGGTTTCTCATTTTGTATACAAATAATTATACAGGGTGGAAAGGGACGACGTTCCTTCCCGCTACCGACCGAGTCTATCAACCATTACGATGAACTTTCAGTATAGTACCAAAATAGAAATATCTTTAAAAAGTCAATTTTCCATGTATGTTTTCGATGTTGGTCCCATACAGAAATTTCATCGTAATGGTTGGTAGACTCGGTCGGTAGCGGGAAGGAACGTCGTCCCTTTCCACCCTGTATAAGTAACCTTCTGTAAAGATGCCATCTTTCTAGCCCTAGTAATTTACACTAAATTTATTGTCTACCTTAGTCTCCTTAAACAAAATCTACACCCCTACTTAACCCTCTCAATCATTAAATTTCCCTGCACTCTGATATATTATCGCTTTTTTCGTAAGTATTTTACTTAGTAAATCTCTTACAATGTTTTAGGTCTCCAATCGTAACTTTGCATCCCCTTGTTATAAAAATACTTTTATAGGAATTATCATAGCTTTATATATATATATATATACCTTCCTCGACCGATTTCGGCCACGGCGACCACTTCAACTCCTTACAATATGCCGTTGGTGTGCTCGCATGTGGCTAATATAGCCAATCTTTGTGGTGAATGTCCGCGCACATTGCGGGCAAGTGAGCACACCATTACAAAAATTGTAGGTGATAGCACAAGGCGGGCGTGCTTTCACCTCATCGCGTCGAGCATCCAGATCAGAACAGCGATTCTCCTCAAATAATTCTATCCTGGTTTTCACCAGGGCCCTCCACTCCGGTCGTTGCGCTGCTGACCGCTCCCACTCAGAAGGCTCAATGCCGCATTTTTTCATATGGCGCTTTAGTACATCTTTATACCTGAGGAGTTGTCCGCCATGCTTACGCTTGCCCTCCTCAAGTTCAGAAAAAAAGATGCACTTTGCCGTACGTTGATCCGGCATTCGCAAAACGTGTCCACACCAGCGAAGTTGCCGCCGCATGAGGTAAGCCTCAATCCCCATGATATTGGCTCTTCGCAGCACTTCCGTGTTACGAATGCGATCAGACCAACGTATATTCATTATTCTACGAAGACATTTGAGATGAAAGCGGTCCAGCGTGCGTATATGTCGGCGGTAAACAACCCATGACTCTGAAGAGTATAGCATGTTTGGAAGTATCACCGCCTTATACATGTCAATTTTGGTCACCAGCTTCAGGTCATGTGAGCTAAAAACCTTGCGATCCAGTCTACCGAATACCGCAGCTGCGGCACCGATCCGACTGTTGATCTCAGCATCAAGGTCGCACTTTGATGTTATGGTACTCCCCAGATAGCGAAATTTGTTGACCTGCTGAAGTAAATCATCGCCGAGTTTAATGGCCAGTGTCTCTTGACCTTGAATGTCTAACGACATTACTTCCGTCTTTTTGACACTAATCTTCAAACCAAACCTACGGCATGACTCGTGAAAGGTAGCCATAAGCTGCTGAAGGCCATCTGGGGATTCGGTCACAAAACAAAGATCATCTGCATAGACGATTTCTGTGATCAGTGCGTAAGAAACTTTGGTGCGGGCTTTGAATCTGGCTAAATTAAAAAGACTGCCATCATTACGAAAACGGATGCGGATTCCTTCTGGAGTTGTCTGCAAGGCTTCCCGGACTACAACTGCAAAGTATAACGCGAACAGTGTGGGTGCGAGAACACACCCTTGTTTCACCCCACAGGTAACGGGAAAGAAATCTGACTGATCAGCGTTTACTGCAACGCAGCTCTGCATGTCGTCATGCAGGAGTCTCAGGAGTCTCACAAACTTCTCCGTGCATCCAAGTTTCCGCAAGACTATCCACAGGGCTTCTCGTGGTACGCTGTCGAATGCTTTCTCCAGGTCAACAAAACAGAGATACATGTTACGACCATGTTCTCTGCTTTTTTCTTGCAGTTGACGCACAGAGAAGATTGCCTCACACGTACCACGGTCAGGACGGAAACCGAACTGTGACTCTGGCAGAATCTTTTCAGACAGGTCTCTGAGACGATTTAAAAGAACCTTGGCGAAGACTTTTCCAGGTACTGACAGGAGCGAAATACCACGGTAAGAATTACAATCGGCTCTATCACCTTTTCCTTTATATAGAGTCCGAATGAGAGACATTTTGAAAGTGTTGGGGACTAGTTCTTGTTCCCACATATCAACGAAAAGATCCTTCACCGCTGAAAATAATGTCTCACCGCCGCATTTCAACAGTTCTCCTGGTACGGAGTCAGCACCAACCGCTCTCTTGTTTTTTTGTTGCTTAATAGCAAAAGTGACTTCGTCGAGTGTGAGTGGCTCGTCTAGCTCTCGAGCTTCAGGTTGTTGAGGTAAGGAGCGAACATGGTCCAGATCAACAGAACGGTCCACGTTGAGCAAGTTATTGAAATGCTCCGCCCATCGTTGGAGTATTTCCTCCCTGCTTTTAAGAAGCCTTTCGCCATTAGCTGGCCTTAGTGGGACTTTTGCCGCGGAGGATATACCAACAAGATTTCTAATTATTTAGAAGCTTCGTATTCGTCTTCGGCGCCCGTGTAGATCTAATCGGCCAAAACAGCAGCATCTTGACGTTGAACGGCTCCAAGATAGTAACACGAGGGCAATGTATGGCGAGACCTTAGGCACTGCTTTACTGTCCCTGGATCTGAAGTCTGGTGGGGTTAATACTGCCTGGGAGGCCCTGTCTTCTCGTATTCTCGACTCAGCTAAATCTACTTTGGGTCTGAGAGTCCGGAAACATGAGGATTGGTTTGATGAGAATGATGGGGCTCTAACGGATGCTATTGATAAACACCGTCGGCTCTTGAGACAGCACAGAAGAATACGTCCAGAGGGAAGTGTCGCAGAGATACGCCGTAGTGATCTAGAGCTGCGTAAACTCGCACGAAAGGCTAAAGAAAACTGGTGGCAGGAGAAAGCTCGTCGGATGCAGTGGCTCGCTGATACCTATCGGCTAGGCGAGTTTTATTCAGAGGTTATCATAGCTTTAAGTTAAACTTCAACCCAATAAAAATTGTAATCCCCTTTTAACCTTTAAGAAATGATTAAATTAAATTTCTTGTACTCTTGTAAAATACCTTATTAATACTAAAGTTTCAAGTTCCTACATTAAAATAAATTTGGATCCCACCTTTGCACTCTTATCTTACCAGAAAAAACAGCTCATACATGAAGTTGACATGACTCATACATTGAGTCTCTAATTGTTTACATTAATTTTTACCTATGTATAAAATACGCAATGGAATGTCGAATTTACAAGAATGTGTTTGTCATTTACCATTTTTGGAGGTTGCCTACGTCACATAAACGTGTACGAGTATTTGCTCGTGCTATAATCAAAACATAGTACCTACCGAAAAAAAGCAACATTATTATTAGGTACTTTGTTTGTGCAATATGCAATGCAACACGGAAGTTACCTCTTACCTACATGTATCCTAGGTACCTAATGTAGGCACGAGGTTAACTAAAAACATTAAAATGTATGCAAGGTACCTACGTAATTTTTGCGTTACTATTAAGAACAGGAATTTCCTCGGTTCACCAAGGAACAGTTCATGACAGCCTTCGTTACTCTTGTGCCACTGACGACGACGACTGCGACTCGTCTGGTGACGTGATATGAATAATCTTGTTAGCCACATTGTAATCCACACTCCTTTTTTTACTTTAGAACAACCTGTATAATATGAGCAGCTCCTGAGGTAATAAAACACTGGCCAAGAGCATGTCGGCTTATGCTAGGGTTCCGTAGTTTTCGTATATCTCTGAAAATATTGACTTTAGAATAAAACTTCGTTTGAAAATCTCTTATTTTTTTCAAAGACATCTTCAACGATATTGCACACTATAGGATTACAGCAAATAAAAAAATCATTCACACTTCACCAGGTTAGGCACTTGAAAAAATTTGTTTTCTATTTTTTATTTTACCACTTTGTCGGCATAATTAATATTATGTATATCTGTACCAAATTGCAGATATCTAGTACTAACGGCCACTGTGCTATGCTGCGGACAGACAGACGGACAGAGCAAAACTATAAGGGTTCCTAGTGTACTACGGAACCCTAAAAAGGTACATTAGTATGAAACCTCTTTTAAAGAGTAGCTTACATAAATACTCTACATTTATCAGTTCCCTTAATTCCTTAAGGGTTAAGGAACCTACCATCTAAACTGTTCTTTGTCCAGAACTTGCTCCATAACATACACAATCAATCAGAAATATCTGCCAAAAGTGAAACACGTGTCGTTAAGGAGTTCCGTTCTGGTCTTTATCAGCAGTTCCACCTACTTACATTAAAACGCATAAATTAAAATGCTTGATGTTTAAATGATAATACAGAATCCTAAGGTTCCTAAGGAAACACCCCATCAGAACTGGTAATTGACAATAACTTACACGACCATCTTCATTGCTTAAAATGCATAACCAGTTACATACATACAAAACACCAAAGTGATCCGAAGTTCCGTTCTAGCCTTCATCGGCAGTTCCACTTCCCTAAGTAAGGAAGTATCACTTTTTGAAGAAAAATGGATTATTGGTTGATAAATCTCAAAACGGTTTTATGTGTGCTTATAATATGAGAAATTCCATGGATTACATCATCACCTTTTGACAGACAGACGAACAAGAAAGTAATCCTGTAAGAGTTTCCGTTTTTTCATTGTGGTACGGAACCATAAAAATGAATTGAAACTAGACAAAGGCCACTCCTATTACTTATGCGTGTGGATGCATTAGGAGGTAAATGTAAATCGCCACTTCAATCCCTTTTTCGACTCTTGTGACACCCGCGGGAAGAATTGGGGTGGTGACAAATGTATTCTTACTGCCGTCACCACATGATATTTGTGTACACAAACTATATATCAGTAAATACTTCTTACTTATACTATAAAAATGTAAAGATTACTTACTCACTCTTTGCGTCCTGCTTATAGACTCTGAAACAACCAGTAATATGTCAAACGATTATCTACCAAAAGAAACATCTCAGAAGATGAGAGAAATTGTCTCAGTTCAGTGGATAAAAATCTAAATGGTACATACTCGTACACTATACTATAAACGACTGTATTATTAAAACTCTAAATGTCATACGAATAAAAATTTAACTGAGGGATCGGAACCGGTGTTTACACTCACCACATTATTGTAAGATTTATTTTATTATATTTCAAGTATAATCAACAAGAAGAAAAAATATAGTAATACGTAATACATAGTTTCTTTCAAACCGTAATGACATCCGTTGTTTTTTTTCGTTGCTTAGCAACCACGGTCGTAATTGTGCCTATAGGGCGGCTGGATTTAAACAATCGCAAATAGGTGAATAGTGGTACTCGCTTTATATATCGTATATAAATAAAGCGTTTTTACTAAACTTCTCAAAAATAATATAAACACTACAAGCTTACTCCATTCCACGGATACATATTAATACCATAGGTACAAATAATTCTCCAATTGACAAACAAAACTAACTAAAATAACAAATACGTCATCGAAATAAAGCTCGTATCTCAGTTCTGATTCAATACTGACATACGAGGTTGCTAAGAGTAGTGACAGTTTTGGCTAGCAGATATATATACAAAAGTGAAAAATTTATATCCAGCTGTGGCCATAAATTCATGCATATTATTGATATTATCTAATATTCAAATCGTATAATAACAAGAATAAAGAAAATACGAATAAATAACTAGGAATGTATTGAAATTTACGAATTGAAACTAGTAGGTAGGTAGGTACTATTTAGTACCTTTTGTGTCCGTATTGATAGAGTCCTGTGCCACTCAGCGAATCCTTCAGTATTTAAGTATTTATCAGTAAAGCGTACGTGCCATTTCTGGAAAGAGAATATAACTATAATATATAAATAAATCATTGTAGTTTCAAACCAAAAACCAATAAGTTACGTTTCCGAACTTATTTATGTGCAGTTCAGCTTATTTTGTGTGCCGTAGCCGCAGTTTCCATGATACGACTGCCGGTCAGACATCAAAATCTAAAGCGGAGCTTAAAGTTTATGTACTTTGTAGTTCGCGAGGATATGGATTTTACTGTTATACTATAACTTATTTGAATAAATAAAAAATAAGACGCGTAATATTTTCTTCGGTTACCGCGAGGATTACACATGAAATAAAACTATGAAAACAGTCATCCGCAGACCACGAACCCTGTAAAGTGTTCGAAACGTCCGAAAGATATTAAAATTAGTTAATATACGCGAGTTTATCAGTTTTCATATTTTTATTTCAAAAATAATTTACTTTCCATATTGAATGTACTGAGAAGATGCGGTATATACTTTCTTACCAAGAAATCGCGGCCGCAGAAATTGCGGTGGCGATGAGCACAGATTTTATTCCACTAATCAACCATTAATTAAAGACTCGTATCACTTTGAATATGTATACCTACTAATATAATTATATAACAAACATATTCTATCTTTCTTATTATTATTATAACTAAATTGACATCCTATCGTTTTGACTTTAGCCGTCACATGTGTTTTCAAATGACGTATTTTGTTGCCAGAGTATAGAAAATAAACTCCATTACACCAAATCGTATCCGTAAACTTTTTTCATTTTTAATCGTTTTTGCGAATGTAACTTATACGTATTAGGTAGTATTGAGTTTTATTTAGAATCAGTTGTTATAGTTTTCTTGTGTTCCGTCATAAAAATAACAAGAAACTTAAATAAATGATGGGGTTCGAAAGAATTTCTTCCTTCTGATTTTCCCTACTTATTTGAAGATACTTTGAGTATTGGCATCCCTTGACGTATATGTATATGATTTTATGTCATTTTGAATGTCAAAAAGAGCTGTCAACGGGAGCGATTTGGCGTGCGTCCGACCTCGAGGAGGCGCTCGCGCCATCTGAGTCAAAGGAGAATTTTGACTCGTGTCGCCATTTGTATGGAGAATATACGCAATTTTAAATTAAGGATTAAATTTCTTCGTTGTCTTTATGAGGAAAAATATGAATATGCCCTGATGCACTAATTCAGTTATCTGGCTTTTAAATTAACATGAATATTTTATGCCTGTTAAAGAAAAATATGCATTGCTTCGTGTTCGAAAAATATGCAATTTTTTGATTTTTCGGTACATTTAGAGCCGATTTCTAGGAAATCCATGTAAATATAAAATATAATATCAATTAGAGCCTCTGCATGGGTTCTTTCTGAATAAGTTCATGTAAGAAATATGTTTGTAGAGTAATATTTACTTAACAAATTCTTTGTTCGAAAATAGGTCTAAAACGACAAAATCGGGAATCCGACCCTTAACAATATTGCAATAAAAACTTACTCACTAATAAGCAGTTGCATTTAATTCAACATACTGGAATAAAAACTTAACACGTTCGCCTCCGATACCGTTTCAATAAGTGCATATACTATGCCGATCGAAATTATCTGCTAGAAATCCTATGCCAGTGACACGCATATGTGACCGAAACTATTGTACTCCTATGCCGTCGACACAAGCGCTGTGTCGCCGGCATAGGAGTCAAAAACGTTCGTATTTCTATGCCACTGGCATAGGAGTCAGAACTTGATTAATGCTAGTGGCATAAGAATAAGATTACTTTGATCATGTCATGTATGTGTGTCACTGGTAGTCTAGGTCCTCTTCTATTTCTCATCCTTGTGAATGATCTGCCCACAGTGCTTAGCAGTAGTTAGACTTATACAACCTGTCTTCTATTTGCCGATGATTTAAAGTTAGCTCTGCAATACCCATTAGCAATACCCAAGACGCATCTTTACTCCAGGCGGATATTAACAAAGTCTGTGCGTGGGCTCGTAATAATAGCTTGACTCTCAACAACGACAAGTGCTCGGTAGTCAGTTACACTAGAAAACGAAATCCCATAAACCATTCCTATACAATAGAGGGTAAACCGTTGAAACGAGCAACCTTAATTAAAGATCTGGGAACGTGGTTTGATACACAACTTACGTTTAACTAACATATTATTAAAACCAGCAACGAAGCCCGGAAATGCCTAGGATTCGTCATACGCCAGGCTAAACTATTTACTAATAAGCACGCCATGACTACTCTCTACAACGCATTCGTACGGACAAGGGGGTGTCACTCCGCGATTCCGTCGCGCGGCTACAAGTACATGCAGAGCGCCCCGTCTCCGTGGTCTATTCAATGGTTGGCGCGCGCTATCTCGGAACGCACGTTTTAATTTACAACGCTGGCTCGTCACGTATCACGAAATATATCGCTTGCAAATATTAGGATTATTTTATACATGTGCATCTTAAATGAAAATGCCGAAAATATACAGCATGTTGCAATAATAATAATGTTAATTATCATGACGCGTTTTTCGTACAGCCGATGGGTCAGAGAGATACTAAAAAGTAAGGAACATAATAATACAGTCAAGTGCAAAAATAAGTATCGAAAGAATCCGCTCATAAATATGTTACGTCGTTCTTATTACACAGAATTAGAGTGCACTGGGACATATTTTTGAACACTTTTCTATACACCTTATTTTGTCTTTGACTGTACACTTATTATATTACCTACATTCGTAGTAAATTAAATTTTCAGAAACTCAAGTCAATTACAGATAAAACGGTTTATTTTCGGACAAATTTGTCAGTAAAAAAGCGGCACATTTAAATAATGTAAAAAACTTCGTTCTCTCATACTTATATTGAATTTCGCGCCTTTTGTCCTAACATATTATTTATTTATTTGGTTGTCTGACTTTATTCCCATAATATCAAATAGGTACACTGGTACATATAAGAGAAAATGCCGTGTTACATCTGCCTTGCGATTGTGATTAAACCATTACTTATTTATGCTGCTTTTTTAATGAATGCGTAGGTACCTAACGAAATTCTTTATTTTTAAATGCATTAAGCAGATATATTAATTTCTGCACACCTCACATACTGTCTACAGATATTTTTAGAATGTTCGTGTTATTATCAGGATTATTCGGATGGATATTCACCTAAAGTTAGCGAAGTCGTGTTGCTATCTCACTCACACCTCAAACAATGCCGCCCGGTCACGCGCGGCCGAAGCACAAAGAAGGTGCCGACCGAGTTGAGACAAATATTTTTGAATCACGTGTATGAAATGCGTAGGTAAATTCTATAATCACGCATGAACTAAATTGTTGAATCAAGACGAATGCTATTAACGCCATATATATCTTTGCAGTAATGTATTTGTCAGACGCCTCATAGCGCCGTTCGTTATTTTATTCGTTTTCAATAATTGACAACCCTGTTTTCGACGGCGTGCGGCTTATAAGCGACCTTTCTGCCACGCAATACGGCCCATTTCAGCTGCTCGCGTCGCCTCGCGCGCCGTTTTGTTTGGTAATAATAATTGTGTAGGTACATAAAAAGCCGGCATTTGTGAACATCAAAGCAGTGAAGCTTCTGTACTTTGTATATTCTGTGGTACGGACTAAGTTGGAAACTAACGCCGTAATCTGGAATCCACATGAAAAACAATATAAACTTCTATTGGAAAGAGTACAAAAATCCTTCGTAAGGTTTTTGTATAAAAAACTGTACGGCTATTATCCCCTCCTTTACCCTACATTATTCGCGCTAGGCATGGTAGATTACACAGCCCTTGAGACACGTAGAAATATCTATCTTATAAAATACTTTTTTCAACTTATACGAGGGGGAGTAAAAAACCCCCTCTTACTATCGCAAGTAGGGCTTCGAGTCCCTCTTCCCACCAAGAACCTGTTAAACCTCGGCGCCGCGGCCTCTTTGCTGTCCCTCTTGCCCGAACTCGCATGCATGCTACCTCTCCTCTCCACCAAGCCCTCACATTAATAAATGACATACTGGACACCGACAACCAACTTGACATCTTTTTTACACGCGAAAATAAATTCCTAGCAGCATCATGTCGATATATAGAACAAATAGTTACCACTAGTTCCATCTTCTATTAAACAGGGTCCAAAATGTATTAATATTAATTGAAACGATTATTTGATTAATTTATTCGGTTCTATTGACATATTTTAAAATTGTAATTCGCTATTTAATTGTATAATTTTAATTCTTATATCTTGACATTCTAACATAATATTTTTAATTTTTATCCTATTTCAATATCCAAATTTTTTGACATCATTGTATATTGTATAAAACTTATTACATTGTATAAAATACCTCATGTTCTCTAAGTACCTACCTAATGAATTTTGTATACTTACCTAATATTTTACATTTCAATTTCTCATTTAATGTTTTTTATGTTTTATTTAATTAATTATTTATTATTATTGTTGCATGATTGTATATAAGAAATGAAATGTCAATTAGCACGTAAGGTTTAGCTGTTAGTGCTAATTGTAAGAAAAATAAATAAATTGAAACTGGCATAGGAGTACAGTTTTTTCGGTCACATATATTATGTGTGTCACCGGCGTCGAACGTGTTAAAGTATGTTATATAAATATTGATACATTTGTAAAAAAATACTATTTCACTTCTCATGCTCAAAAACTGCACCTTGCGTAGACATAAAATCGCATTTCGTGCTCTAATTATCAGGGCTTGCAGCGCCATCAATGCGGAATACTTCTGTCACCACCCCAACTCTTACCGCGGGTATTGTAAGAGTCGACTAAGGGATTGAAGTGCCATTGACTATGACCATTTATTTATCGATGCGCGATGATTCATGACAGGCAGCAGCGTCATCAATGCGGTAATCATTCATGCGACTCTTACAGTACCCGCGGCAAGAGTTGGGTTGGTGATAAATGTATTCTTACTGCTGTCACCACACGGCCACGTGGATCGGATGCTATAAATGGTGTTTAATTTCCTAGTATTATCAAAATTGTGTCGTCATCTGGGTAAAAAGACCTTATTGTCGATGGCGCTTATGTCTCGCAGCGTTGTATGTGTAGGAAGCGCGTCACAATCATCAGTATCATCACAATGAGGGTTTTCGATATTTTTTCTGCCACCAGGTGGCGCTACGTAGGCGTGAGGTCCAAACAGCTGTCAGATTTATAGGTACTGAATATAAAACATCGAATTCTATTGTATTTGGAAGTTTACCGATTTTATAATAGATTAAGTCTAGAAAACGGTCGCCGAACTGAAGATTGAGCTCTAAAACGGGCGCAAAGGCACCGTTACTAAAGAAAATTACGAGAACTTTGTTCATTTCACGGGAATTGACTTGGAACAGATTTTTTTATTTATTTTAGAAATCAATAATCCCTAAAGTAATGGGTTTAAAAATAAATAAACAAAAAACCACATAGAAAATTAATTTCGCATATTTATTTTGACAGTTCGTCGGACCTTAAGCCACAATGCTGCCATCACTCCGCCCCATAGTGGCAGAAAAAGTATCAATACCCTCATTGTGATTTTGGATTTGTTAACAGTTAAGCCCGGCGGCGTTACTCGCGCCGACAGCGAAGTTGGCTCCGCTGCCCGCGCTCGAGATCTCTGCGCTGCCCGAGATCTCGCCCAACTATCGGCCGCGCCCGCCGCCGCGCCTCATGCCGCACTTCACCGACGAGGACGCCATGAGCCACGTCATATCCTCCAAAAACCAAAGGTAATGTTTATTTTCTGCCCTCCGGCCGGCAAACAGCACTTTGCCGGCCGCTGTGCTAAACTAAGTTACCACCTGCCGAAAAATAATATACACACCTCGGCCGTTAAATGGGAGAGCCTCGGATGACGTGTAATTGTAGGCCGAGGTAGAGGTGTGCGCCGGCATAGAAATCGCCGCGGCGGCGCCACGCCGGCGTCAAGGTCAAATTGTTACCCTGTACGTTCATACATATAAGGATGAGAAGATATTAAAAACTTAGATATTGTTTAGGATAAGTTTATTATTAAAAAAATAAACACGAAACAAAGTTATAGATTGCATTTTATGCGGAAATTGTCATAATTATTATCGTGTACGAAAAATATTTTATTAACTCGCACAGCGGCCCTACCGCGAAAAACGCGGTAGTAGGCCTGGATCGAGTCGTCTACAGATTCCCAATACTAAAGATTCCTGATACTACAGATAAGAGATAATACAGGTGTAGTGCGAAATTACTTGCCTTCGGAAACGTTCGTAAACACATGCTGTTTCAGGCAGTGTCACCGAGTCTGACTGAAGTAGCATGACAGCTATTACTGTCAGTCTCAGTGAGATAGACTGAAACAGCATGACGTTGACGAACGTTTCCGAAGGCAAGTCATTTCTCACTACATCTGTACTTCAAATATTGTTAATAGTATGCATTCCTGATTGTACATACCTATTCACAATAATACGAATTTTAAATGCTACAAATACCCAACACTACAGATTCCCAATACTATAGGTTCCCAGTACTACGAATTATCCAATAGGTACTGCAGATTATATATGATGATTTCAAATACTACAGGTACCCAGCTTTACAACCTCTTTATAGTACCATCATCGCCCACACTGCTAGTCATACATCGGTGTATAAACACACGAATTTTTTTTAAAATATAAAATCTATTTTTGTATATTTTGCTTTCTTTGACGTTATTATTACAAGCCTACAAAAACTGCAAGCCAAATTTTAAATGCGTTTAATATACTCATAAATAAATATTTCGTATTCTGTCCAAAAAGAGGAAACATACCGACATGAGAAATATCTTTCTTAAAATGCTTATGAAAAAAAAATTGTTACAAATTGGTCTATTTTTGGAGGAGGAAACAGGGAACACAAAACCATGTTTTCGCCAATTTTACGTAGGTATTATGAGGCGAAGCTGCAGTTGTCTATTTCTAAGCCGTGCAAAGCGACAGCAAATTTTTTCAAATGCCAATTTTTTTAAAAGCTTCCACCTTTTTCCTCTAAAAATATCTTAATCTTATTCAAGAAGCACAAAAATCATCAATTGCAAACACTAAAATTAATAGAATCAGTTAATAGACAGTCATTAAACCTCATATGGTGGCCTAACGTAAATAATGAAAAAACATCCATCATCATCAGCAGCCTATCGCAGTCTACTGCTGGATATAGGCCTCCCCAATTTCACGCCACCGTTTTCGATCTTTGGCTGCTCGCATCCAGCTCCTGCCAGCCATCCTGCGCAAATCGTCGCTGCACCTTGCCTGAGGGCGTCCTACACTACGCTTGCCGAGACGCGATCTGCACTCAAGAACTCGTTTAGCCAGTCGGTTCTACGGATAATAAGGCCAGCCCACTGTCACTTCAGCTTGCTAACACGGTGGGCTAAGTCGATCACTTTGGTTCTCTGCCGGATAACCTCATTTCTGATTCGATCCCGCAAAGAGACGCCGAGCATTGCCCTTTCCATAGCTCGTTGAGCGACCTTGAACTTGTGGACCAGCCGTACCGTTAGTGTCCACGTTTCGGCTCCGTACGTCATGACGGGTAGGAAGCACTGATTGAAGACTTTTGTCTTCAGACACTGTGGGATCGACGATGCAAAGAATATAATATAATGAAAAAACACACAGCTAGTAATACCTAGGATTATAAGCCTAAAAGCGGTTCAATAAGGCCTACGTTATGACTTTCAAGCAAGTGTGTTGAAAAAAGCATTACAGTTGGGAATCAGTAGACGTGAAATCTAGAGAATATGGAATCTGTAGACATAGGAATCAATCAGTAATATTGAAAATCTGTAGACATGGGCAACCGTAATGTTGGAATATTAAAGTATTGGGATTCTGTAAGTTTGTAAATCTGTAGTATTGGGAATGTGTAGACTTGGAATTCTGTAAATAAATCTGTACAATTGGAAAGAATTCTGCCCAAGTAGTGTATTTTTTTCGTAGGTGCGTATCAATATCTGAAAATCTGCAATCCAGAAATGCTGCGCATACAATCTTTTGGGTCAGAGGGAACCGCTTGTCGATATTCGCAAGCATATTGTTGTTTAATGTCAATATGATCAGCGTGGCGCGTAATTTAAATGATTTTATTCCGTAAAATTTTTGTCGCGGCGTGGGTTTTTGAAAACCTCGGCGGCGGCGGCGGCGTGGGTCCCGCGGCGCGGCGCCGCCGCGCCGGCGTGGCGCACACCTCTAGGCCGAGGCGACTTAAACGGCCTTGGCATGTAATCTACTTTGTCCGTTTATCATCTCCTCTGCTGGTTCTCTGGAAAAGACAACTAGGATATCTTTAGCGATAAAATCTCATGATCTACTGTTTTATTTGTCAATTGAGATGTTGATTCGCAATAAAGAGCCATTAAGGCTTTTTTAAAATTTAAATCATGCCCCCACGCCCTTCGTTGACTTGGACTACAACTTTCAATGGCCATTAAAATTTTTTGGAAGTATCTATCTGTACGAAAAGGGAACGCTATAACTATAAATGAACCCTCGCAACAAGTATACAATTGGTCAAAACTAGTATCATACATCTTGTCAGAAGAGGGGACAATACTTGACAACCCTTCATCTCAATATACGCACTTGATGTAAAAGTAACGATTTATTCAATATGCATTAGTAATGATAGAGCTCATATCAAATTAATGACTAATCCGTGAGGCGAAAATGTTTACCCGAGTTAAATGTCACCTTTACTGAGCTGTTACACTTTAAAATCAATATTTGTTCACAGAACTAAAGTGTACTCCGGAAACAAGGTCATAGGAAAAATTCCTACCCTTTACGAACTGTGCGTCCATGTTCTTCAAGAGCACATAGATGGTGAGTACATAATGTTTTGTGATTTTGCCATATGTAGTTATTGCTTACTTGTGTACTAAAAGTTTAAATAAAAAATGGAAAAGCACTTTACAAGGACAATACTGCGAATGGCATACAATAAGAATAACATATGCATCTTATCTTTTCCGAAATATTTTTCACAGATCAAACACCTTGTTTAATCCCCGTAAGGGCCTACATAAAGCCAGTTAGCGCCGTTCTTACAATCTCTTGTTAAGGTGCGTTTAAACCAAAAGCCCTTCGCTGTTCTAGCGCCCGTTCTACGAAATCAACCAATCACGTTTTGTGTACCGATCGAATTTCGTAGAGTGGGAGGTTAGAACAGCGAATGCTCTTTTAGTTTAACCGCACCTTTAGACGAGCGTCCGTTCCGGATAATCCGCATCAGCTAGCGTAATATGCCTTAATGCTCCTTCATACTACACAGTTGGCATATAAACTGTAAATTTAACATTTTTGTGTCTTACGGCCTGTTTCACAATCTCCAGTTAAAGCTATCTGTCAGATAAATAATAATACTATCTCTTTCTTTCACCTGGAAGAATAAAGAGAGCGTGTTATTTTTATCTGACAGATAGCTTTAACTGGAGATTGTGAAACAGGCCCTTAATGTACTAGGAAATAAAGTTGATTTTAGTTTGTCCGTAAATTCAAGGAAAAACAAATGAAAATTTAAGTTTTTTCCATTACTGTTGCTTTACTTTTCACTGTTCTAAATTGAATTAAACTTTGTCCCCAGCACTCGAGTTCACCGGCGGCGTGCCATACGAGATCCTGAAGCCCATTGTCGACAAGGCAACACCGCAGCAGCTATTTATGCTAGAGTACCACAACCCGTACCTCACAGAAGACACTGACCACTTGTGGAAGGCGTTTTGTGAGAAGCACTTTCGGAACAAGAAAAGACAAGAGATGGAGGCATGGAGAGAGATGTTTATGGTAAGATGTTATTGTGTTACCTTATATTACTATAATATATACAGTCCTCATTAGATATATATAGAGGCTTGCTCAGAGATTTGTGAGCACTCTTACTGCTCAGATATATCTGAAGACGACTGTAATGATTATTTGAAAAAATAAGTCCCGCCAAGTTTCTTACCGGTTCTTCTCGGGTCAGCGGTGTAGGGTTGGAACCGGAAGTCCAAGGTTACAAATCCAGGAAATTGCCACTTTGTATAATTGTTTTTACATGTGAATATTTTACCTAAGTCTCCATATTATGGGGACGAGGAAATCGTCTACTACGGTTCTCGATACCTAATCTTGACTATCGCTAGCCACCACACCTCATTAGCCGAACGAACATTCGGCAAATTAAAAACTTTCTTATTATTTACAACACTCCAATTTGCTTTGCAGAGATGTCAAGAGGAGCAGGAAGATAAACTCAAGTCTCTGACTGCCAACATCAAAATGACCCAAGAAGCGAAGAAAGCGCCCATAAAGCAAACCAAGATGGCGTACGTGGATTCCGTAGTGAAACCGCCGCGCAATATTGCGAGGAAACAGGTACTTTTGAGATCAGAACTTTATATTTTGAAACTTGCCATGAAATATTGACATTAGGTGTGTCAAATTAGACCCAGAAGTTGATGACTGAATTTGATAGTAATGGAATTTCACAGTTACTTAAGTAACATTGTTTTGGTAACTAACAGAACATCTAAGTACGAAAACTATTAACTCACTGAAAAAACTGTCACCACTGAGATACAAACTCTTACTTCAAGTAGATGATCTAGATCGTGATGCTATTAAAATTTCGAAATATCTGCCAGTCGTCACTGATGGCATAATCTGTATTTGTTTCTTTTTAAGTCTCATTACAACATTGCCAGTCAACGATATAAGTAACTATCCTAGTCTTATGTGTTCGGCCGGCAACCCCTTTCGTCCCGGCCTCTGTAGTAATGTACTTATAAGATAATAAATTAATCTAAAAAAACAATATAATGAAAATAAACAGCATGTTCATAATTGATTACGATTTCTTCAGAATTGTTTATTTTATTTGCATAAATATGTAATAATTATATATTTTATTTTCCTCATAGGTAGTGTGAAAAGCCGTATGTGTCACACGGTATCAAAATTATTTGCGGAGTCATGGGCGTTAACGCTCAAATCCCTCATTACGCTCAGGATTCAACTTTATATCATTTTGATCCCTTGTGACACAATCTACTATGATGCATTGCATGTTTGGGAAAAGCGCTATACAAGTATACATAGCTAGACGGAAAATGAGGTTGCCCGCCTCGGACCTATTCTATCCTCCTAAGGCCCGGGCCTTTTAATAGTACATTGTGCATCAAGGGAGGTAAGTACGGAATTACTAACAAGAGTGTTAGAAGCCCGACGCCGTTAGGCGGAGGGCTTTTATGACTCGAGTTAGTATTCCGCTTACCTACCGTGATACATACAATGTTTTTCATCACACTTGCCGACAAAAAAATAAGTTTTAAGACATAATATTATTAAATGACGTACTGAAATTTCTATTACTCCCTAGGGAATATCACTTTTCTATTACTCCCGCTACGCGCGCAAGCAATGGCGCGCTTAGACAGCAAGTGTGATGAAAAATATTTTTAGTCAGAAAGACCGAGGTGGCGTTTTAAAGAACCAAAAATGGCGACCATTGTTAAGTCCTGACGTCATGGAATTAATGTTTACATTGTGATTGAACGACCTTTAAAATTTTATTACCCAGGACTTAATGATGAACGCCATTTTGTTCTTTTACTTAGGAGGATATGTCTTCGGCCAGCAACCCCTTTCGTCCCGGCCTCTGTACTGTAGTAATGTATTAATGTGTTCTTCAGGCGCAGCACGGCACGGCATTCGCGGCGACGGCGAGCCCGGCGGCGCGCGTGGCGGCGCTGGCGGCGGCGCCCAACGTGCTGCGCGGCGGCCGCGCCGGGCCCGCTCCCGTACTCACTTCGGGCTCCGCCTTCAAGCCCAAGAAGGCCCCGCTCATGGCTAAAGCGCTGCAGTTCATGCGCGGCCGCAAGCGATGAGTCCGAGACGCGTGAGACGTGACCGTGCTATAGTCTTAAGGCCTGAGTGGACGCCCGAGCGGGGAGTGTGGCGGCCGTATTAAACAAATGTAAACGTATGCAAGGGGAATAATCGGGAAGCTACGACACATTTTCGTCCAATATTCCGCAGTGTTTGAAGACGAAAGTCTTTAATCGGTGTGTGTTGCCAGTGATGACATACGGTACTGAAACGTGGCCGCTTACAATGGGCCTCATAAGAAGGCTCAAAGTCACCCAAAGGGCAATGGAGAGGGCTATGCTAGGAGTCTCTCTGCGTGATCGGATTAAAAATGAGACCATCCGCAGCAGAACTAAAGTAGCCGAAATAGCTCTCCGAATCGCTAAACTGAAGTGGCAGTGGGCGGGGCATATTGCGCGTAGAATCGATGGCCGTTGGGGCGGGAAGGTTCTTGAGTGGCGGCCACGTACCGGAAGGCGTAGCGTGGGTAGGCCCCCCACAAGGTGGGTGACCTGGTGAAGGTCGCAGGAGTCCGCTGGATGCGGGTGGCGCAGGACCGGTCATTGTGGCAATCTTTTGAGGAGGCCTATGTTCAGCAGTGGACGTCTTTCGGCTGATATGATGATGATGATGATGAAACGTATGCGCGTGGCCCGAGTACGCGCCGGTCGATTCCCTTGGACGTTCGACGCGTCGCTGCACGCTCCGCTTGAGGCTCCCCACTCAGGCCTTACATTTACAGTAGTGCCGGCTGGCGAGTGATGTCATAGTGTGTCTTTCGGGTGTGGCGCGCTCGAGATGTATGTAATTTGTGTGAGCCGGTGAAGCCGCCGCGCAAACTTATGTTGGTGTTGGAGAGTTAAACCTCTGGTATAACCTTCCAGAGTGCTCTAGAATTACCTTGAAAATATCATGTATAACACGAAAAAGATAACAATATGACCTCAGTCACCAGGCGACAATTCTATCGACGGGAATCGACTTTTTCCGAAACTTTGTTACCGTAATTTGTTCTTCATAATTTCTAACAATGTTAAGATTTAAGCCCTCTATGGGACTCCAAAATGTTTTTGTACAAGTAAAGTCGATTGTCCTTCTACTTAATTATTTATTGTAGTATTTGTATCTTGTGTGTCCAAATTATCAGACAGACCTGTAATTATAATGGACTGCTACTTGGGAGACCGAAGGTTTTCGTTAAGTAGCTATGACTATCAATCCTTACACAGAAACAATATTGGGTTTTGCAGACTTGAGTGCTATTGAATACAAATAATTTTACAACTTACCTGTGTGAAATATACATATTGCCAAGCTTTTCAAACCATCCTAGGAATGGCAGGAATTAAGAATGCATTGGGATAAAATTAACCTGACTTTTAAAATAAAAATATTGGCCCTCTCCCGTCTTTGGTCGGAATTTAGCACTCTTCCTTCTTGTACGCGTCTAATTATTGTTCCTTAGCGAAACCAAAAATACGCAGTGTTCGTACAAGTTTTTTAGTTGAACAAGTAAGTAACCTTAAATAATTATGTTTATGTAAATGTTATTTTATTAGTATAATTATAGTTTCGACTTTCATGTAATATAAGCTTCATCCAAGAATATGCTTATCTTTATCCGTGAGCGTCTAAAATTAAGTAGATCTGGCATATATTATTTCATTGAAGAATGCATGTAGTCATCAAACTTACATAACCTAGCTAGAGGGCCGCCATACCATGGTTTATGGTCTGGCGAGGAAACTAAGCCAGGATCTTATCCTTGCTAAGGATTTTAAATAGGTTTAACATTTTAAAAATGTTGCTGGAGTTTATTTTTTAGAACATAGGTTCAACTTTCTTGTGTATAATGGAATATCTGAAACATAGGTACCAAATGAATAGGGTTGCTGTGATATGTTTTTAATAAAACATCAAATGTTTTGTGATGTAGATCCATATAATATTTGAATTAACACCTTCGCTACGGCAATTAAGTTAAATTGTAATTAACCATACTTGTACAGGTCACATATGACCTGTTCCGCACTGAGCGTGTTAAAACAATGCTGCACATGGTTGGGGTGTACAGACTTCACTATATAACACCAGCATGAACTCAGGTAGTAGTCGTAGTATGTGCCTCTTGGTTGTAAGCGAGTCGTGCAGTATTTGAGCTTCAAGAATAACATTCATACTTTGTTGCCATTCTGCTCAGATTCGCGCGTGACGTAAGACCGAACAAAACAGCAATAAAATCCGAACATCACTCTAAGAGCTCATGACCTGTACAATTGTCTGTACACCCCACATTATTATTGCAGGTATTTTAGCTAGTTAAATAAAATATAACTTGTAGACAACTTCCTTCAGTACAACAATTAAAATCATCACAAAAGTACTTTATTGAAATATTTAGGTACTTCTTATTGCCGACAAGACAGACTCTAATTTATATGAAAAAAGTTATTTGTAATCTAGACACCAATGGGAATGAAATTACAAGTCAGTAATTGTAAATAATTATTGCATATTTGTATGAAACATGCCTAGCATAAAGATGTTGTCTACTGTAAATAGTTATATGATTATGTAAATTATTTTATCTGATTGTGAACTTGAGTAAAATTAGGAATAACACCATTTATCCTGTTGTGATTGTCTTTGTTTTCACATTCTATTTGCTATCACACAAAACCCACCCATTAAATATAGTCCAAAACTCTAGCTCAAGCTCTTTTTTTTTTACAATTTACGAGAAAAGAACATAAAACAAATGATTAAGTACTGATTTTTCAATCCCCAGTTAACAGTAACTGTCAAATAAATGTTAGCTCTATCCTTTTTCGACTCATGACCAGCGATAAGGATGGTAATACTTTTAACTGACAGATACTGTTAACTGAGGATTGAAAAATCAGCCCTTAGATAAATATATAATCAACTACTATGATACCATATTAATAACTGAAATCTCATACTACAATTTATTTCTCAGAAAAGAGATTTTAATTACCTACATTTTGCAGAAATTGCATTTATATTTTTTAACTTCAATTATATACAGTTAGGAATAAAAAATGTAAGTATGATTCTATACTATATCTATTGTATATAGTCCCATTTAAGCACATTTAATGTATATCCCATTTTAGTGACAATTATGGGCACCCTTGGTTGCAAAATTGTCGAAAATATTTCATGTTACAAACTGTCACATACATTGTATGTATCATCCCATTGATTTATGAGAATGCCATTATAATTTAAGCTAATTATACTAAATGACTTAAAGCCACGCTTTTTTATTTCGATTTTTTTTCATCCCAATATAGCAGTTATATCTTTAATACCTATATTATACAGCTTTATTTACAATTATAAAAACGGGGAAGAGATGAGATCCTATTAAATATGATTAAAGACAGCGACCTGCACTGGTCTCTTTAAATGATTTTTTTTATAACAACATAACTATTGTTTAACATATAATAGGCATCCATAGAGACATAGGGAAGCAACTTTGTTTTATACTATATATAGCAACAAATAAACAGGCCTGCTCAAACAGGTATAAGTAGTCATTACGAATTATGAAACCAATTCAATATAAAAAATGTGAACTACTTACTTTCTGCTGGGCAGACACACCCTTAACCCTTAAGGTGCGTTTAAACCAAAAGAGCATTCGCTGTTCTAACCTCATAACCGTACACAAAACATGATTGGTTGATTTCGTAGAGCGGGGGATAGAACAGCAAATGCTCTTTTGGTTTGAACACACCTTTAAGTGGCAACCAAATCAATTCAGAAACACAAGATTCAGAATCAAATGCTTTAACATTAGTCTAAAGGGTAACATTATTAGTATAATATTGAAATTGGAATCTAATACTATAAAAAGTTGCTGAGGTACATTGCTCCCCTGTCCAATGTGCTCTGAATTTTAATGAATATTTGGCTTTACATTACAAACTGCAAAAAAATATATTTAAAAAAATCCTACATAAAAACCGTGTATCTCACTACAGTATGCTTTCGTCAGTATAGAACCACATCTATATTTCTAAATTTAGATTTCAACTGTTTTTCATAATCAGTCATAACAATATGTGGACATTGATATAAAGCTAAAAATTTTAAATTTTTATAATATTCAGATATAATATCCACTATTACTGGTGTAATATTTCTTATTCTAGAAAGACTAAGACTCTCCAGTTTTATAAACACATTGCTGCCCAAGGTTTTTAGCAGGGCCAATTCAGTAAAATTTATGTTATTCCATATCTGTAAATGTTGTATTGTTCTCAGATTGGATAGTGTCAACAAACCCACATCAGTAAGATTCTCACATCTTATTATTGCTAAGTCTTTCAGAGCTGGACACCGTGCCAGCAAGGCAAGGCATTTATCATCTACTGCATCACCTCCATATATATGAAAGGTAACTAGCATATTTTGTTTAGATATTATTAACTTTTTTATGTAATCTACGTCAAGATCTTTAATTTTCTCAATCAATATATGACTTAAGTGATTGCAATTCAATAAAGTCTCACAATTAAATGGGTTTAATCCAAAATCTGACAGGGCTAAATAGTTTAAATCCTTAAAGTAGTCATATTTGACTATTAAATCATCTTTGCTGGTCATAAGCAAGGAATTTCTTAAATTAAGTTTTTTAAGATTTTTCCACCTTAAAATGTCTTCTTCAAATTCTTTTGTAACTCTGCACATAACTAGTTCCAATGAAGTTATATAGTCACAATTAGCTGTAATGGACTTTATAGTAGCGTAACTGTATACATACTGTAATTTTAAACAATATATATACTTGCCATGGGTTGATATGATTTCCAGATTGCGCTCACTAACTTCACTCTGACCAGGCTTGCCTGAATAAACAATGACAATATGTCTCCATAAAGATGCATCTCGAGATAATTTTCTCCAGCGCTTGCATACATTTTCACAGGTCAATATAGATTCCAGTGGGAGGTTCTTAAAGATCAATATTATGATTTCATCTGGTAGATGCTCAATTAAATTGGAGTTATTTTCGTCTCCAGACACCATTCTGATGCGCTCCAATGACGTAAACTGTAACAAATAAGAGAAGAGAAGTAAGAAGACAATACATTAAAAAATAATCGTAGTAATAAACCAATTTTTCTCACGTTAAATCATATCAAGTAATTCTAGTTGTATCGCTTTAGACAGCAAATTGTTCTGCGTAGTGCGTTGTCCGATCCCTTTGTTTAAAAAGACAAATCATTGTTCGTCTAATTTTGGCTAAATGCGTAGAATACATCCATGAACTTTATTTTCTAAGTTATTTTGAGAAATTCTTCAATAATACAATTCATTCAGATCAAACGTCACAACAAACAAAATAAAATAAGCAAGAACTCATCTTTTACAAACGTCAGTGTGTGTGATAAGGATAGATTTATACGACCTCAACGCACCAACAAGAGATGTAAATATGGCACTATTACGCCGACTTCTTGAAATAGTTGTCCGAATTGTACTTTATTACTCGCGGTGTTTTTCACGTATATGTATAATAACAAATAAATTTGTAGTTTATGAAATTTATATAAATATGTACGCTATGATTCGACACATTTTTTCTTAATTCGTTATCCTATCAACATATTATTTTATTCTCTCGCCAGCTCGCCATTTGAGAACTTCCAAACGATCGCTTACGCATGTTACGCAACTTCCAACCGGTCCAACGTGTTGTCGCCTTTTCGATCGTTATTTGAAGAGGGACAAAAAATCTGCATCAAAGCTTCATTCGGTACATGCGGCAGCCGGCAGGCGGCAGGTCCTTGTTGTTTTTTAATCATCTCGTCTGTTCTGTAACTAAGTTCACTTCATTCAATTCAGTGGTCGAATCCGTCGGGGCGGGTCGTCACTGACTAGTAACATCACATTGTATATTTTGTGTATTGTAAAACTGATAAAGGCGACCTAACCCGACTTTAGTACTTAACATAAATCAGTCACAATGTTACACCTTAAAAATATAGCTAAATCCGTAGCTCCGCCTTTAAAGAACTCAATCCAAAATGAAGCAACCAATATGGTCAGAATTGCTCCTGCCGCTGTGAACGTTCTCTGCTGCCGAACATACGCGAGCCATGAAATACCTGAAAGGCTTAAGGATATTCCAACCAGTGCAAACCCAAGGTTCTTTGACATGGTGGAGTATTTCTTCCATAGGGCCTGTCAGGTAGTCGAAGATAAATTAGTAGAAGACATGAAATCCCGAGTTCCCGTGGAAGAAAAGAAAAAGAAGGTGTCTGGCATCCTGAAACTTATGCAGCCTTGTGACCACATTCTGGAAGTCCAATTCCCCCTGAGGCGTGACTCTGGCGACTATGAAATGATCCTCGGTTACCGCGCTCAGCATTCTTCCCACAGGACGCCCACTAAAGGAGGTGAGTCCTTTTACACATAGGATATTATTCAAATTGCTTACATCATCAGAGTAATTATGTATATTGTGCCGCAGTTAGTTAAATCCGATAATAGGGAAATAGTATTTATAGCTCAAGAGACACGTGATGTTGCCGGCTGCCGTAATGTTACGTAGGTTCTAGTGAAAATTTACTGTGAATAAAAACAGTATCACTATCAACCATAGTTTTTCAGTAGTAATCTGTATCAAAAAAAAAAACTTAACGAGATCTTTTATTGCGTGAGTCTCATGACAATTCTTTCAGCAATCGCCTTTAGCGATTGTTAAAATATTACTGCATTTCGTACGTTCCCATGTCAATACATAGTCGTTTTGTCATTTTAAATTAGTTTTATAAAGGACTTACTATGAATTTCGCTCAATTACAAGTCAATAGTTACTTTTATTTTAAACAAATGAGCTGTCATTGTTATTTAATTAGGTATGATCGGTACGGTTTTAGGTTAGTTGCTAGCATGTCACGTTAACAATAGATACTTAACTATAACCGCAAAAGAAGCAATAAAATGGTTGTGAAGGTGAGGGATTTCTGACAGAATAATGAGTGACACATGTTAAATGGGAAATTCGCTCATAGGTACTAATTTACTGAAATCTAATTTTCCGGCTAAAGTTTTCGAATTACGCGATAAAAAAAAAAACAAAAGAATTAAAGGTTGGGATTATTTTAAGTCAATAAACAAGTAACAAAGTATGGCAAAATATTTTAGTACCTATGTAAAGTTGTACGAAGTACGAAAATTACGAAATTATGTGTAGGTAGGTAAGGTAAGGTGGAAGTACTAATACCCGACGCTGCACTGTACCAGTGTACCAATACTGGTCATCACAGCATGAGTTGCCATCGATAAGTTAAAATCAACTATTAGGGTTAATAGGGTAGGTATTTAAACTACAATTAATGTATGTGCCTTTAATGCTTCATATCCCAACTTTGAAATAATTAGCTTATATCTAAATTATTTGTATAATTTTAAGAAAGACTAACATTTATTATAGGACTGAGTGTTAATATTTCAAAGTCCCAATATGTGACATTCAAACTTGTACTGAGGTGCTATCTATTGGAACTGCCAGCCAAAGCACCTGACACTTACTAGTATAATGGAGTTGACTAAGAAAATTTGTAATTTTGATAAATTTTGATATTGTCACCCTATAAATACTATTTAACAAAACTTATAAACTCCTCTCCCAAAACACATGACAATACTTAATGTAGATTTATTAATATGAGCAAAGTATTGTGATTCAAATAAATATTATCTGTCTACATGTTACTTACTGGTACTTCCACCTTATATGGTATTACTACAGAATTAATGTGGTTAAACAGTGGTTGTTTAATGACAACAGATTAACAGGAGATGGCGCTATAAAAGTTGTTATGAAATTAATAATAATTATACAGATCTTCTTATGCCTATGCCACATGGAGGAAAAAGTACCTTACATATCATAGGTGAGATACGAGGGTTGCGTGGTGAAACCCGATAAATCGAGATAAATTGTCATTGAAATTTGAATTCTATAAATGTTACATTTGGTTTAAAATGCAAAAACAAATGAACTCGATTTATCGGGTTTCACCCCGCAACCCTCGTTAATTAATATATACTGTACTGAAAGAAGACTTCAATTTATTTTTAAAACTATTCAAAGATAATCATCATCAGGCTATGTTAGTCCACTGCTGGACGTAGTCCTCTCCTATCAACTATGCATATAGACGCATTAGGAGGTAAATGCCCATAATCGCCACGCTGGGCAAGCGGATTGGCGATCGCAGTAATGTGTCCACTATGATGACGCTGCTGCCCATCATCAATCTTGTAGAATGGTTAGTGACACTTCAATCCCTTGGTCGACTCTTACGACACCCGCAGGAGGAGTTGGGGTGGTGACAAATGTATTCTTACTGCCGTCACCACACGGATATCGAAAAGATAATATTTTCTTCAATTTCCGCAAAATCTCATGAAATCGGATTATAACGCGTATATGTATTGACAAAATTTTACTAAATCCCGACGCGACGTTTCAAACACTTTACAGGGTTCATTTTCAGCAGAGTTGGGCAAAAAGTAATATGATTACTTCTGTAAATTACATTTGTATGTGTACTTTGTAATAAATATTACAAAGTACACATACAAAAGTAATCTGAAGGAGTAATCATATTACTTTTTGCCCAACTCTGATTTTCAGTCACCCATAGACCACGAACCCAGTGTTTGAAACATCGGGAATATGGGGATGTAGGTCATTCAATTTAATTAATACAGGGTGCTCGCGATATTCCAAAAGAACTATGCTTTCTAGACATCAAAATAAACAAAAAATATTATGAGACCTAATGTCACATACCGTGTCATACTTCCTGGCGGTGACATGGTGTCGTACAGTATTCAAACTAACATCAAAAAAATGTACATGAAATGTACGAAATTGTACGCTAATAAAAAAAAATTGTACTACACCTACGAGACGAGAAAACGGTGTTAATCCGTCACCGCTAGGAAGCATCCTTCCTGGCGGGGGCTATTTATTTTGTTATCTTGCGGCAGAGTTTTCAACGAGCATGTCAATTAAAAAATATGTACGAAAAATGTAGGGGAAATACGTCCAAAATGACACATACGTACAAAACGACACATGCGGGTTATTTTGAATTTGGCGCACTTTAAAACGAAACTGACAGTGACACTATGCAGCTATAACGGTTTTCTATGGTCTGGCAACTTTTGGACGCATCTACTTAATCAGTGCCGTTGGCATGACGGAAAATAAGTATTCACTCGTTGTGACTTTTTTTCTTGCCTATAAAGTTTTTGATCAAATGTTATCTTCGATGTACCATTTTTTTCATGCCGCAATCATTTATCTTTAGATTGCACAACTTACAATTAGAAAAAGAAGCCTTTACATATTTATTTCAAATTATTATTTTTTAAAATTGCTATACGGACAAAACGACATACATAAAATTGGACAAAATGACATAGGGTGTGTGGCATACTTAGTGTAGGCTTATGCTCCTCAAATGTTTGATGAACTACAAAAATCTTCCTAAAGCTCTCCCGGTAAATAAAAGAATGCAAGGACACTGAACTCCTTTGAAGATATTAATGATAAAGACGGTTTTCCTAATGTTTCTTACAGCGATGAAGAAAACTGCACTTGTATATCTTGTAACAACCTTCATTCACACTCTTAGCCCGGAGAAGACCGATTGTCGTGTGTAAAGTGTTCAATTTGGGTTCACATTTCATGCAGCAGCAATCCAAGAAGAAATAGATGTTTCATTTGCGAATTATAGCAATAATTTTGTAATGTGTCATTTAGTCCATTAGCAATATGTCATTTTGTCCGATGCATATGGACAAAATGAATTTTGACTAGTCTCCGCTAATTATTTTTTAATATTTTTTTGGTTGATATTTTGATAGAAATGTGTATGTGTTTCGATAACTGAAGGACCAAATATTATTGATATAAACTCTGGCAGTGTTGTGAAATACCAGGAAAAAAGTTATGACACAAAAACAAAACTATGTGTCATTTTGGACGTACTTCCCCTACGTTCTGGTATTGCTGAATATCTCCGTAGAAATAGTTTCCCGTTTCTAATATAACGAATCATACTCCTATTCCCTATATCATTACGCGCAAGAAGTTATTTACAATGATGATTAATAGGGAAACAGTAGGGAATGTAATAATAGTTATGTACACGCATAAATATGTACGACGACGATTACATGCCACTTATTGATGTATATAATTGATCAAACAAGTTAAATAAATCAAGTTTTTAGTACCAAATTAAAGCACCTATGAGATAGATATACCCAAAAATGTTTTAGAACCAGAACGTACATTTCTCGTACATATTTTCTGATTGACATGCCCATTGAAAACTCGGCCGCAACATAACAAAATAAATAGCCCCCGCCGCCAGGAAGGATGCTTCCTAGCGGTGACGGATTAACACCATTTTCTCGTATCGTACGTGTAGTACATTTTTTTTTAATTAGCGTACATTTAATGTACATTTTATTGGTGTTAGTTTGAATACTGTACGACACCATGTCACCGCGCCAGGAAGTATGAAACCACATACCACCAAGAAAAAAATTTTTTTTCTTTTTTTTGTTAGACTTTTTGAATATTTTTTAACATTTCCAGTACTTTTCTTCATAACAATTTGTTAAAATTATTTATTTTAATTATTTTTTTAGGGGCAGGTTATTTCGTCAAGTCTATTCTTATTTTTTGAATGCCAGGTGGCTTGAAAAGGTGGGGTAATATTAAAACACATTGTGGTAGCATTAAAAATAGCAATCAAAAAGAAGTTTCATGACGAGTTACGTCGAAAAACATATTTCGAAAAAAGGTTGGTTATCTCTGAAACCAATCTGAATCCAGAAAATTTTACATAACATTAAAGACGAAATAATTATTTTCAGGAATTCAGTATTAAAATCTTTTGGGATGCTCGCGAGCACTGATGTAATTTTTTTTGTTAAATAATGATTGGACAAAATTTAATGCATCTGCTTAAGGTGGGTTTACACCAAACGAACGAATTTCGTAGAGTGGGGATAGAATTAGCATTCGCTTGTTTGGTGTACACCCTGATCAATGGTCCTGCGGCACCCGCATCCAGCGGACTCCTGCAACCTTCACCAGGTCGTCAGTCCACCTTATTGGGGCCTACCCACGCTGCACCTTCCGATACGTGGCCGCCACTCGAGAACCTTTCCGCCGCAACCGCCATCGGTTCTACCTGATATGTGCCCCGCCCACTTCCACTTCAGCTTAGTGGAGAGCTATACATATTGGTTTCTTTAGTTTTGCTGTGCATGGCTACATTTATTTTACGATCTGGCAGGAAAGACTCCTAGCATAGCCGTCTCCATTGCCCTCTGGGTGACTTTGAGCCTTCTTATGAGACCCATTGTAGGCATTGGTTTCTTTAGTTTTGCTGTGGATGGCTACATTTATTTTACGATCTAGCAGAGAGACTCCTAGCATAATAGCCGTCTCCATTGCCCTTTGGGTGACTTTGAGCCTTCTTATGTTATGAGACCCATTGTAGGCTACCACGTTTCAGTAGCGTATGTCATCACTGGCAATACACACTGATCAAAGACTTTCGTCTTCAAGCACTGCGGTAATGCAGAATATTGGACGAAAAGACGTGTGGCGTAAATTCCCGTACAGTCAAAGACAAAATAAGATGTATACAAATAAATAAATGTTCAAAAATATATCCCAGTGCACTCGAATACTGTGTAATAATAACTTCGTAACATATTAATGAGCAGATTCTTTCGATACTTATTTTTGCACTTGACTGTTCGACGATTGACAATATTGACATCTTTCTCGAAATTAAACCTAAGTATATAATATAGTCGTCTACAACTTCGAGTGTAATATCTCCGATTGTAACAGGAGTTGGTGCTACATGGGAATTTGACATGATTTTCACCTTATCCATGTTCATCCTAAGACCATCTCGCTCGAAGGCTCTACTGAGGTCAACAAGCATCGTACTTAAATCTTTCAAGGTCTCAGCCAAGACCACTATCGTCAGCAAATCGAAAGTGAGTGACTTGCCATTTATGTTGATACCCAGCTTTCTCCTGTCCAGTGTATTAAAGGCATCTTCCAGTGCAGCGGTAAACTGCTTAGGGGAGATGACATCTCCTTGCATGACTCTCCGCAGAATAGACTTCGAGCTCTAGTCTTGGAGTTGGATTGATCTAATGGCGCTCTCCTACAAACACTTCAACGCTTCGATATAGCGATAATACCGCCCAGGTTTCGATTGAATCGAAGGCTATCTCGTAGTTCACAAACGCTAAACAGAAGGGCAGGTTATATTCCTCGGTCCTCTGTGCCACCTGACGAAGTCTTTGGATGTGGTTTACGGTACTAAAGTCACTATTTAAGTAGCTATGATTATCTTTTATATATACCTATCGTCGCTTGGTACCTACATCACAAGCCTTAATTGAGCTTAGCGTGGGGTGGGACGTGGGACTAGGTCGATTTGTCGAAGATTTCCCAAGATATTTTATTTTAAATTAATAATTGCCATTTTCTCGAGAAGAAATCCAAAAACTTGAAGGAAATTATGTTAATTAGCATATGTATGCTAACGTAATAATAGGATGTAAACATTACTTATACCAAAAAATGTGATATTGTCCGTCCTAAAGCTTAATTAATTAATAACATGTTAGGTGTTAGAAAAAAACACAAACTTAGTGTCACGACGACTTTCTAAGATCTGTAGCTCCGCGGTCTCCATATCACCTGATACTTATCTAATATATCTATATACGGCGCACACCTACATATTTGCACGTAGTTTCCGGCAGGACAGTGTGATAAACATTTTCTATCGCGTTACCAAGCTCGCGACACGGAGGCGCGGCTCTGACGCGATTACCGAAAACACTTACATAATGACAAAACACAATTTCACGTCATTACTCTTATATAATTTGAAGGTCGCGCCTAGATTATGACTTGAACAAATTGAGCATAATGCCCATGTATGCTGTGTAATCCTCATTAAAAGTAGGTAGGTAACAAACTACGTTTCAGTATCATACCTACATATCATAATCATCGAATGTTGACATCATCTCGAGGACAAACATATTTTTCAGGTGTCAATTTTGATTGATATGATTATATAAGTATTAATAGGTATACTGTAACATAGTACTAATAGTAGGTATTCGGAATATGTAATATATATGTTACTCATATAGTATTTTTAGTTATGGGTGTTGACGGTGTTATAGCATTACTAGTTAGGTACAGTTGGGTTCAAAATTGCATGGACAGTTTATGAATGAATTCATTCATCAATCGTCCATGCAATTCTGAACGCCACTGTACATCAGTCCAAGGCAAAATAAGGTGTATACACAAGTGCTCTAATATGTCCCAGTGCAGGATAATAATTTCGATACATATTTTTGCACTTGACGATACTACATCCTTACTTGGCCCTATTTTTGTTATTGTTAAGAATGCAGGATCGTGTCCTTTCCTCGACCCTTAAACAATATTTTATCGAGTTGTTTTCCATTTTTTCTCTGCAAATCGGCTAGGGTCTCTTTAATTGGAAATTCCGCGCACTAGTTGCTTTCGCTACGTCCTCCTATGAATACGAATAGCCCTGTCTCTGGAATTCCGACTGGAGTACAAACAAAATATCATAGTATTTTATCTTTTTGTCGATTGGGCCTACACGGAACATTATACAGTACATGCGTACTTGGCATTTCCGGCTTCTTTTCTTATGCTCCGGCTTTTTCTTGCTGGCTCCTAAAAGTGGATTTAATAATATACATATACGAATAGGCCCGCAATTTCGGTGAAGGGTTGGCAATATTCACAACTTCTGGTCTTACTAATGGTTTCACACTCTACCTTGTAGGTATTGTCACATGCTAAGTTTATTTTTATCTAAGATATTTTTATCATATGCGAAATTAGTGAACGTCTACATATTTCACAAGAATTTTAGTCGTTAAATTAGGCACTTGTGTGAGTTTGGCAGGCCAAATAAATAAGTTGCGCAACAATTTATACAAATAATGGTATAATTTTAATTGTTTACATAATTATTTGCACCTCAGTAAAGTAAACAGGGAGCTTTACTTTAATTCTCTACTTATAAAATATACATAATTTGTGTTAAAATGGTGAGAGTAACGTAACGCACCGCTATAGTAAATAAAATTCTCTTTTAATTCACACGAATTTTCCGGCGATATGATGTGATGCCATTTATCGTGGTCTAACTGTACGTATCATACAATTGTTACGCGTGCAATATTTGTTTTAATTATTTAACAAAGCATTTCCTGTTGTTATTGTTACCTACACCACGCCGGTAGTTTTGAGTAAATAGTTATCCAAGTACAGGCAATCGTGACAATGCTGACAATTTAAGTGGCAATGAACTGGCATGCTTTAGATGTGATATTATGACATCGTTAGATGTATGTATTAGGCATACGAGTATAGCGTATCTTCAAATAAACAGTTTGATAGAACTGAAATATGAACCTAGTTACCTACTCTAAAGCAAATTGGCATTGTTCGCTACAAGTTTCATGACATCCTTATCTTGACCTGTATTTTATATCAAACTGACAGTAACAACTAATACTTATAATTTATATCAACCAATCAGATCATTCCACTGAATTCCACGTGACCATCCAAGAAAAATAGAATCTCGAGGACAATAGTAGGTACTCCTCTTACAAAAGCCGCAAATACGAGTATGTAGTCGTTAGACGTAAATTGGAAAAATGTATTGTATATTCTAGAAGCAGTAAAATCAGACTTCAGATGGTCTGTAGGTGCCTACAGAACTATATGAAAGTATTAGATCGTAAACAATTCTTTGTTCTTCGTTGATAGTCACTTGGAGTTAGGAATACCTAATAATTTTATGATTGTTTAAGTTTAGATTTGAGTATCTATTCTAATGCTAATGTAATAATTTTAATTTATATCGTGTTATTTGTGAATAAATAAAAAAAATCGACACAAATTATACATATTGATGAAAATATTTCCGCAGGTATCCGATTCTCAACGGACGTGACCAGGGACGAAGTGAAGGCGCTCTCCGCGCTGATGACGTTCAAGTGCGCCTGTGTGGACGTGCCCTTCGGCGGCGCCAAGGCCGGCATCAAGATCAACCCCAAGGAGTACTCCGAGCATGAGCTCGAGAAGATCACACGCCGCTTCACCCTTGAGCTGGCCAAGAAGGGATTCATTGGTGAGTTATAATTAACATCAAGAATGAACCGACGATTGACTCAATCAACTTTTTAATGTCATTGTTAGGTAGATACGTTGTCCTCGTCATTAGCTTAACTCGTAATTAACCATACTTTGTAAGGGGTGTAAATTGTCAAATACGTCAATCTTTATTTTCCTGTTAATTAAAAAAACTATAGGTCCGTTCTTGTTCATTAGAAGTGTCATCAGATTTTATATATTAATTACGTTTTATATTCGCAGGCCACAGTTATAAATTATACTTAAACAATGTATTGGAATAGGTCAAGCCGGCATAACCGGCACACCTCTTGGGAGCCAGCCAATGTGTTCCTCCCACCTATGATCGATTATAGCTTTTGAGATTCTTTAACTTTTGTTTCTCAAGTTTTGTTCACGCGGATTTTAAACGTTAAATTTTTGATTTAGGATTTATGTGATTAATAGGAGTTCTCAATTATGTAAGTCAATGTTCGTGGATGATATTATACAGATCAACCTAATCTCAAACTAAGCAAAGCGTCTAGTCTAAATTAGACGTAGATTACCTCTTTGCCAGCCTCGTTAGCAGGACCATTAATGACACAACTATTTATATTTCAATATAGGCGTTGGTTCTTAAATGTGCCGTTCATAGATTTGCATCAATACGTATATGTTTATAAATACCGAGTTTACCAACGTCGAAAGTATTCCACAATAATGTTTATAACTCATGTGAGTGATTAATAGTTTGTTTTGCAGGCAAGTCATGTAATTGCAAGACGCGAATACTAAGCTAGTTATTGATTCAGGTCAGTGTACCTAGGTTGAAAGTCAACGTCTAGCAAATTGCATAATGGTTCTAGAATGTTGTTCACAACGCTAAAAGAGGCGGTTAACAAATACTGACGAAAACCAGCAAAAGTGGGGTTTTCAACTAGACACTTTTCCTTCGGATCGTGGTTCTGGTTAATTTGGAGTTTAAACGATTCAACAGAATACTAGTAGAGGCAAACTCACTATTAAAACAAAATGTTTTTTTCAAACAACATAATATTTAGGCATGAATTAGGCAATAGGTCACATTGTCTCCACTCTCGAAATTTTAAAGATCTACTTATTTATAGGTAATTTCTACGAGTATATTACTCCATTAGGTATCATATTCGGCAAAACTTAAGGGAACTCGAATTCAAATTAAAATCTTAATCAGTGTCCAATATTGACTTACCTATAACCATAACACAACCGAGCGATATAAGGTTGCGTGCATGAGATGTATAAAGTAAAGATGCTCCGAGAACTAAATATGTATGGGACGTGAATAACACATTAGCACGGCCTAATTTGCCGCGACAACAAAACTTCTGAAAGTCAAATATGTTTTTCAGTGTACTGTGACAATATGTGTGGACAGTAGGTACCTATGCGCTAATACGGTCAACACATTACTATAAATATTAATAATAGATACCTACTACATTTGTTAAAGGTTACAGGTGTTATCGGTTGAAATTTTATCATCACTCGTATGATTTTGATTAATTGCCATATTTTCTTGACCAATGGAGTGACCTTACATTTTTCGCTGGTTTAGTAAGTAAGTAAGTAAGTAAGTAAACACTTTATTGTACACACAAAACATAGAAATCACAAATGTAAAAATATAAAAACAATGTACAAAGGCGAACTTATCCCTGTAAGGGATCTCTTCCAGTTAACCTTTGAGCAATTGAGAGGAATAGTATATTAAGGGAGACAAACCAGCACTATGCAAAAAGCAAACTAAATTACACTTACTTGTAGGTTTACTTGTAGTATAAAAAATAAGTTTTTCTCCAATATGCTCGGAAATGTTCGCATTAATGTAGCAAAAACGAAACGCGAAGTACCTTCTTATGTACCAGCTCAAATTAAAAAAAAAGATTTTCATTATTGTACAGTTTTTGCGGCCGCGAAATTGTACTAAAATCCATTAATGTATTGTTTTTTACTTCTTAAAAACTACTTTTGGACTTTGAAAAAAATGCATACAGCCAAATTCTAAAGCCACGACCAAACGCCTGTAGCCTATTTCACCATAATTACAATTGTGACAATTGTAAAATATCACTGTTACTGACGTCACAGGCCTCCGTAGGCTACGGCTACCGCTTAATGTCGGACGGTCCATATGCTTGTTTGCCAACAACATAAAATTATTACTAATAACGTTATTATATCGTTAATAAACTACTTTTTATTTTCCGAAACCCGTGACAATTGTCGCAAGGTTTAGTACAATTTTCATTAATTCTTGACATGAGGTTCGGCTTATGTCGGAATTTCGCTACAATTGTCGTGATTTTTGTGACAATTGTAATTTTGCTTCGCATAAAAGTAGCTATTTACTGCTAATTTATTAAAGTTCCTGCACTATTTTTTATGCTGGTGGCAAACAAACGCACGGCCCTTCCGATGGTAAGCGGTAACTGTAGCCTATAGATGCTCCCTATTGGAGAAACCGTAGATTTACAATTGTAGGACTTGTCAATGTTGTGAAATTGGGGCCTGGTCTGGATAGAGCGAGAGACGGCGATCAAATCTATGGCCGTCTCGTTCTATCATGAGTTACAAACGCCTCGGTGTGTCAGGTCGTGTAGGTACGGTTTAATGAAACCATAGATATCGTTACTATTTTTTATGAACGACCATGCATTAAAAAAAAGTTTAGGCGGGAATCATAAGAGATTTTTTCTTTTCAATTGTTATTCAATTTGCAAGAAGAATTACTTAATCGATTGTAATAAATTTTGTTTTATTTCCTTGCATGTTTGGAGAAAAGTCCTATATGTGCCTCGGACGGAAATAGAATTTCGTGGATTCGTATGTAATTGTCGGCCTCAGCTTCGCTTCGTCCGACAAAAAATACTCATCCACGAAATTCGCTTTCCCGGCCTCTGCAATAATGTACTATTGAAGTCCTGAGGTAGGGTAAGAAATCTTTAGGCTTATGTGGCCAACACAACAGCATACATATCAATATAACTTTAATACTTTATTACAGGTTATCGCTATCGGGTAAAAATAAATCACCATTCGTATTGATAAACTGCCATATTTATCTTGACAAATCGGGTGACCTTACATTTTTTGCTTGGTAACTTTCGATATCAGATAAAAATAGGCGTAATTGATAACCCCACGTAATTGTGATAATACGGTCATTCATTTACATAAATATGAATTTGTAGTACATTTCCAAATTCAATAACAATCAATTACACTTACAATAAACTTAACTAACTAACAACTAAAAGCCTAAATCTAAATAAGGACCCTGTGGCATAGTGCCAAGGATGCTGGCAACGTTTCCCCGCTGAATCGCGATGCTTATTCGCTGTGCGAGGAAACTGCCAGCCCTCCTGTCCCCCGTAACGTCGACCAAACGTTTGGCTAAATCATTGAATAAAGCCTGGGCTGCCGGGCCCCAAGGGCCGAGGGTCTCGACGCCAAAGGCAACAATATTGTAACTGGCATCGAGCCTTAGTCACAGTCCCGTGGAGGTGGGAAGGCGCCAGGGTGTCTACACACGTCGCATCCCACACTAGCACCCGCCCCGCCCTCCACGGAATCAGCGACATGCCATCGGGCCTCTTGCCATCGGCTCTGGCTATACCGACTGGCTCGAGTACTGCCGGCACGTTGACTGTGGCAAGAGACCGACGGATTATGTCGTTTAGCGCAGCATGCCGTGATAAGCGTCCCGCGCTACGCTGACAAGACAGACCATGATGCCCTTGTTGGTCGACGCTACTGCCACAGTGACACACATTTGTAGTAGGTAGAACATGTGTGGTAGGTACTTTACCTACTACCTATACCTAATTTTCTTTTCAAACCAGGCAATCGGACTTGACTTTGACTATAAGTATGTATAAGTGTAGAATACACCCGGCTGATAACTACCTTTAGCATTGATTATTTTCACGTAATTATCTGAAAACGGAGCATGACATACCGGGGGTCCATCTTACTTTCAGAGACACAGTAGTTCTTATAATTCAACGAGATTTTTTCAGCTAGTTTATTTGTATAAACATCTCTTCGATAGACCGTAACGTATTAGGTACCGAAACTAACGGTGATTCACAGCCTTTCCACCGGTAAAAAGTGGCAACTGTGGCATAGCTACCAAATGTACGTTGACATTGCATCTTCATTTTTTATTTATCTCTGTTTTGCTTACATACTTACAACACACGCTAATTACGATGAGGTCTACATATTTATCAGTGAAATTGTACATTAGAAATGCGCTCACTGAAAATGAAATGGTTAACAAACCAGCAAACTTACATTATTTCATAATCACGCACTTTCAGAAGAACACAATTTTGGTTTAATCACCTACTTAAAACCTTTATTAAAATTATTGATACTTTTGTATTAGTATTAACGTAATAATATAGCTGCGCACGTGTTTCACAGACGTTAAATACTTTGGAAAGTCAGCCATATTTATTTTCCCTTTTTCTAATTTCGACTGAAATTAAACTATTTCGCATCCCACAGGGCCTGGTGTGGATGTGCCTGCCCCCGACATGGGCACCGGCGAGCGGGAGATGTCGTGGATCGCCGACACCTACGCCAAGACCGTCGGCTACCAGGACATAAACGCGCATGCCTGCGTCACCGGCAAGCCCATCAACCAGGTCGGTTCCACATGACAGCACCCGCGAGACGTTGTGATCACTTTTTACTAGCTTTACTCTGTACTTCTCTGTATTCTTAAAATTACAAACTTCAAATACGATATCGTCCTGACAACCATGCCGAAGGCTGAGCTCCGTGAAGGGCTAAAGACCCGCAGCGTCCCTGTTCGACGTACTCGAAGACTCAAGATTCCAGGGTATGCTAGCAGATCTAACGCCAACATTTTTTTATTTTATTTATTACATAACGCAACGCATAACATAACGCATAACGGTCACAACTTTGGTCTCCCAATGGTCCTCGGAAATATTCCGCGGTCCCCTTTATTTTTTAATTTATCTTATTTAATAGATGATATACCTACACTGTAAACAGTATCAAGTAGGTATTATTTATTTCACGTGTAAACATACTACTCTTGAAGTTATTTGTACAGTCAAGGGCATTCATACACTTCTCCATACTGATCCCTTACAAATGTGTCTATATATTAATGCACTCGACTGTACATGATTAAAATGATTGACGAATAATGATTAATAATGAACAATAAAACTATCTCGGATCACTCTAAATGGAGCGTGACGTCAAATTGATGTCATCGGCATGAAAATTACGGGCCCTGCTGATGACATTAATTTTTAAAATACAAACACATGTTTATTAAATAATAAACGTTATTTTGTTTGTTTTTATTGAATATGACGCTACATAAATATGAAAACAGACAAATGAATATTGAGTATCTACAATCTACCGGCTCTGCGTGGTGACGGAAGTAAGAATACATTTGTCATCACCTCGACTCTTCTCGTGGGATTCAAGTGTCTCTGACCATTTATTGAAGATTGATGAGCAGCAGAATTATCATGGTGGACATACTGCTGCGGTCGCCAACCGACTTGCCATCTCCATACACATCATCATCATCATCAGCCAATTGACGTCCACTGCTGGACATAGGCCTCCCCCAGAGAGTTCCACAAAGATCGATCGTGAGCTGTCCGCATCCATTGGACACCCGCCACCTTTACCAGGTCGTCGCTCCATCTTGTGGGGAGCCTTCCCACGCTGCGCCGTCCAGTGCGTGGTCGCCACTCGAGAACACGCAAACCCCACCGGTCATCGGTCCTCCGGGCTAGATAACAGGAAAGGCCTATTGTCCAGCAGTAGACTGAAAAAGGCTGATAATGTATCTACATTCATATTTCTGATTATAAATCAATATAATATGCCTAATAAATAAAAACTTCGCCAATTTCCGAGGCGGGATTCGAACCCACATCCTCAAATTTCTCTTCCACCCGGTCTCAGCTGACCAGAGCGAATTTCTCGAGTTTATATACATTGTTGCATTCATGAAGACGCGTGGCTTGGTTCGTAATTGTCATGGCATTACAGATTACTTTGACAAATCCGGGCGTCCTCGTGAGTGATACCATCTGTACATACAGTGAAACCCCGTTAATACGATTTTGTAGGAACCGGACAAAAAACGCGTCTTAAGCGGGAAAGCTTATTATGTGGGAAGAAGAAATTGCATTGTTTTTGTAAAATTTGTAGTTTCACAGTGAAATGCTTGGTATGATGAATTTTTCGCATACATTTAAATGTACATACTTAAGTGATTCAGATGCCCATATATCCATATTAAACAAAAGAAATGAATGAAACAACCCTAGTAGAATCAAAAACTTCATCGGTCGCTTGGTCTGTGCAACAAAGTTATCTACAAAGGTCGGTCCCAGTCGCTAGAATTTATTTTTCCGGTATAATATTCAATCGGTATGGTAAAATTATAACCTTTCGGCCTACATCTATAAGTAAATAATGCCATACGTTAATGTAATTTGGGTTACAGATAGCGTATTACACGGGATAATTAATCGTATTAACCGTGAAAAATGTAGGAAAATTTGACTAAATTTACAGGGACCGGCATAAAATGGCGTTTAATGCGGGAAATCGTATTAAACGTGATCGTATTAAGCGGGTTCTACTGTATTTCTCTTTTTAAAATATTTATTTTATCTCCCAGGGTGGTATTCACGGCAGAGTGTCGGCTACCGGCAGGGGTGTGTTCCACGGGCTCGAGAACTTCATCAACGAGGCCAACTACATGAGCATGATTGGTAATTTTTCTCATTCGCCTTACTTTGAACCATAATGACAGTTCTGAAACGTCTTGATCGGATTTTATACCCAGTTTCCTTTTGACTTGAAAGATCAACCGATCGTTTTCATTTAAAAAGTCTACGCCTAATACTGGAAAGCATGCGTGCAAATCATTCACGTAACATAACGTGTACATGAATTATAATTTATAATCACATGATTGAATTCACACGTTGTTTTATAATATCTATATTTATTACTAAGATAATATATTCGTATTTGCACAATCTAGTCGATATGAATATTTGATAGGACGATCGCAATCGACAATGTTTTCCTTATTATTAGTAGAGCATGTTATCTCGCCCTCGAATCGGACGCTATCGTCCGATATGTGGCGATAGATTTAGTATCTGGATACGTAGTTTATCTCCGCGTACGATCATACACGTGTTCTGCAAAGAACTACCGAATGGTGCCATACCTGCCTTATATCATTTGCAGCTGATGTCTTAATTGTGAACCTAATCCAGACGTTAATATATCAATATGATATAACACATAATTGATGCTTTTAAAGAAAGAAACTTGATATTCCTACTGGCAAATTTTTTGTCGAAATGCTACGCATCATATTTCTTTACATTTTAATAAAGCTACGATATCTTATCTGCGTTATGGCGTGACCACTTACGTTACCGAACACGATATGTATGATTATTTCGGCCAGTCCTAAAATAAGTATTCCGAGAATAGAAATGTAATCCTCTTACTTCAAACGCTATTCGCTAAAAGAACATGACGCTTCCATGGCAATCTAATGACTAAATGGACTAACTGGTTTGAAAGACTTTCGATAACTACTGTAAAACGGTCTGATAGGTTTTAAATGGTATTTCGTATACTAGTAGAGGTCCAAATGGAAAAAATTGTGCGCTGTGAGTTACAGTTTTGTAATTTTTACCAGAGCTAGAGGGTGTAAAAATAAATATTTTTAGATGTGGAGGGAAAACCAATTCCCCCCCTGAACGAGGGGGGAGTGGGGTGAATGTGCAAACGGAAGGGTTATGTTTAAAATTTTTTTGTCTAATATTTAGGTCTACTATTCATTGTTTGGTATCATTTTCATATAAAACAGACACGGGGAATTCATTTTTGATGATAAACATGAGGATTTTCATACATAAAAAAATAATTATTGGTATAAAGGTAAAATAATCACCGTTTTTATTTTGATTGTTGCGTTATATAAGTATTACCAAATAAATATATGAAAATAAAAAAAATACTACAAGTTAGCATATTTATTGTAGTTTTTAAAAATATATACTTTTTGGAACTTTCCATGCAAAAATAAGTTGTAAAAAAATTGCACCTGTCGCGTACCTCGAATAAAAAAGGGACGTTGCTTTGACTTACTCGTATTGTTGACAGTACGTTTCTACTGCGAGAATTTAGCGATTTTGCGTAAACAAAATACTCCATAATGTCTGCTAGGGCAAATTGCATTAACCTGGGTAAACCAAGCACCCCGGGTTAAACGTGTATTTCACACGGAATTTGATAATTGATAAATTTCTTATGAAGTAAGTGACTGACTCGGCACTATACAGAGGATATCCGAGACATCAGCCTATGTGATATTAGAATGGCCCTTGAATAGCTCAAAAATAACAGGGCGTCTGGGGAAGACGGAATTATAGCTGAGCATCTGAAGCCAGGTGGTAAACCAATCCTTATGACCCTTCAGAAGTTGTTCAACTCCGGAAGGGAGAATGCCTTAGGGAACAGAAGAGTGGTGGTACTGTTCTTGAAAAAAGGTGACAACGCCTTATTGAAGAACTACCGATCCATCTCACTTTCGAGCCATATTTATAAGATGTTTTCAAGAGTCATTACGAATCGTCTTGCACGCAGGCTTGATGACTTCCAGCCTCCCGAACAAGCCGGTTTCCGAATTGGCGTTTCGTAAATGTTTTACTGAAGACTGAGGAATAGGTATAACGTGCCCCTCTGTTTAGCGTTTAGCGTTTGTGGACTACGATAAGGGGGGTTTCCATGACGTACTAATGCGGTTTAATTTAGGTCGAGAGAAAGGGACAAGGCTATACGAGTCGTGTATCACTGCTCCTTTCCCAGAACCTAACTGAGTACGTCATGGTAACCCCAAGGCCTTCGATTTGATCGAAACTCTGGGCGTACTGCGGTCTCTTTAACGATATCAAGTAAACTACCGCTATTTCGAAAAGTTGAGGTGTTTGTACGAAAGCGCCACTATGTCAATCCGACTCCAAGACTACTCCCTGCTGCAAGCTCCTCGTTGCTAGTCAGGCAAGGAGGTTTCATCTCTCCTAATCTGTTTACCGCTGCACTGGAAGATGTCTTTAAGACTGGACTGGAAAAGGTGAATATCCACATAAACAGCGAGTACCTCACTCACCTTCGATTCGCTGATGATACGGTGGTCTTGGCTGAGACCTTGGAAGATTTCAGTACGATGCTCGCTGACCTCAGTAGCGCCTTCGAGCGAGTTCGTCTTAGGATGAACATGGATAAGACGAAAACTCCCGTTACAATCGGAGACTAAACTCGAAGGTGTAGACGACTACAATATACCTAGGACAAGCTACCCAGTTAGGTAGGTCCAACTTTGAGTAAGAGGTCAATCATCGAATCCGACTAGGTTGTCGCTTAGAATGGGCTTCATAAGAAAGCTTAAAGTCACCCACAGGGCAATGGAGAGGGCTATGGTGGGAGTCTCTCTGCGAGGTCGTATTAGAAATGAGACGATCCGCAGCAGAACCAAAGTATAGCTCCATAGCTCTCCGAATCGCTAAACTAAAGTGGCAGTGGGCGGGGCACATTGCACGTAGAACCGATGGCTAATGCGGCGGCCTCACAGGTGGAAGGCACAGCGTGGGTAGGCCCCCCACAAGGTGGACAGTGAAGGTCTCAGGAGTCCGCTGGATGCGAGTGGCGCAGGACCGGTCATTCTGGTAATCTTTGGGGGAGGCCTATGTTCAGCAGTGGACGTCTTTCGGCTGATATGGGAATCATCATCATCATCATCAGCCTGTGATAGTCCACTGCTGGACGTAGGCCTCTCCTATTAACTATGCGTATAGACGCATTAGGGGGTAAATGCCCATAATCGCCACGCTGGGCAAGCGGATTGGCGATCGCAGTAATGTATCCACTATGACGACGCTGCTGCCCATCATCAATATTATATCAAATAACGGTCAGTGACACTTCAATCCCTTAGTCGACTCTTACGACACCCGCAGGAGGAGTTGGGGTGGTGACAAATGTATTCTTACTGCCGTCACCACACGGCCAGTGATATGGGAGATATGGGAATAATGATGATTAATGAAGTAAACGTTTAGCAATTGATTGTCAAATTCCATATGATATAAACTTTTAACGTGGGTGAACTGGGTTAGTAGTTGTTTAGTCCCGGTTAGTGAAAAGTACCTTTATCGTCTTTGGTAATGAGATCATTGCCTAATGACACTTGTAAAAATGATTACCCATTCCGATTCATATGATCAGATACTATATTTCATACATGTGATCAGATAGACCAGATATATAATATACACGCGGTATAACAATAATCGATAAAATCTAAAAATAGAATCTGATCAAATAAAATTCTTAATAATCTTAGGTTATTTAAAAAAAGAAGATCAGAAAATATTCAATTTACTTTCATATCAATAAATATTGACAATTGTAATATGAATAATAATATGCAAGTACAAAAATATGTATAATCTATGAGCAGTTGCCGGCACAAAAGTCTCTTTTTTGAGATTACGCGGAGGTTTTTGTTGGAGGTACGCGTCAGGTAAATTTTTTTTCAGTGAATTTTTGTATGAAAGTCTACAAAACGTGTATATTTTTAAAAACTGCAATAAATATGCTATCTTACACAATTTTTTTAATTGGATAAGCTTGTTTTTTAATACTTATATGACGCTTAAATTAAAATAAAAACGGTAACTTTTTTACTTTTACTCCAAAAAATCTACATTTTTATATGAAATTGCTCATGTTTATAAGAAAAAATGAATTTTTCAGGTCCGTTTTACACGAAAATGATACCAAACAATGCATAGTAGGCCTTGTTAATTAATAAAAAAATATTAAACGCAACCCTTCCGCATGCACATTCACCCCCCTCCCCCCGCGCTCAGGGGGGGAATTGGTTTTCCCTCCACATCTAAAAACAACTATTTTGAGACCCTCTAGCTCTGGTTAAAATTACAAAACTGTAACTCGCAGCGCACAATTTTTCTCAACTTTGTATGGACCGTGACCCTTACTATACCCGTTTCAAAGTTCTAAAAACTTTTTTTAAAAGTTTTGTCGCTAGATTGCTACAGGGCTATCGCTTATCCGAGTCGCTTCTACGGTATGAGAGCGGAACGGGAGGGGTGTGTGTACTTATTGTCCCGCGTATAGTGAGAGAAAACTAAGAGGCGTCGTGTCACATCACTTCTTACCTTTCCCTAACCTAAGCTTACTTGAATAAAGAATAGTTTGACTTTGACATTGCTACACCGCAGGAGCGGACTCAGTTAAGCACTAGGAGCATTGCATGGGTTGTCCCGTACAGTCAACAAAAAAAGTGGTTTATCACTTTTCGACTCTATTCTGTGGTGATAAAGTTGAAAAGTGGTAAACCATTTTTTGTTGACTGTACAAACGCGTGTATATTCCGATAATTTGAGTTCTCCTTCCGAGTTATAACTTAATTTTTTTTGAGCAATTTTTGATTCCTCTGATCACGAAAAAGGATTTCTATAAACCCACAAAACGTGTTTGTACGGGACATCGGTGGTCTTTTTAGTGGAATGCTTCACCAGCACTTCTTCCTTAGCATAGTTTAGTGAACAGATCTGATGAGGTATTGTAATAACAGGCACCACTCCCGGCTGGGGCGGCAAGACTTTCATAGTGCAGGGCTTCGGTAACGTGGGCCTCCACACGTGCCGATACCTCGTGCGCGCCGGCGCCACCTGCATCGGCATCATCGAGCACGACGGCTCCATCTACAACCCCGACGGTATCGACCCCAAGGTACGTGCAATCTTACCACATCACTATGTCACAATCACAAGTTGTGGTATAAGTCGTGTTATATTAATGCGCGTGTGGCGATAGTGTGCGAGCGGGACTGCGTTAGGCATGTATATAGCATGGTCTCGATCACACATACCTAACAATTAAACATTAAAATTGTTTAATGTTTTTTGAAGAGTAACCAATGAACCAATGAACTTAAAAGGCAGATAGGGTATCTGCCTTTTAAGTTTTTTGTTAATGTTCCCCTAAAACAGCTTCTTAATAAAGATATCACCTACATCGGCATCAAACATGTCCTGACGTTGACTACAAACATCTTGCTACTAATTTCGTCATAAAGGTCGAATCAATGTCGAACGTACTATGTATAGTCGAGTTACCTTACAGACGCAGGAGGGGGTGGGATAACTGTCTTCAATTGTACATATGATTCATAATTATGAATACGCGCGCTACGTGCACGTCCATTGCAGCCTGCAATTTTCCCCGTCAAAGTACCTACTCTCGATTTCTCTCCGCGAAGTATCTGATGAGAGTAATGAGGTTGAATTATGATAATTAAGACAATGATATTGAATGTGAATTGACCCATTTCTAATCACTTGTGATAAGCCGTGACACTTGACTAGGTGTGTTATCTAATGTCGTGTTACATTTTTACGTTTAATTGAGATGATGTGTGATGTTGTTATGATTTACATCATACGTAGATAAAGCGTAGTATTTAAATGTAGCGGAAGTTATAATACCTACTTTTTAATTTATTTCTTCAATTATTTATGTCTGTAGTTCAAGGAATACGAACAAACAAATCGAAATTCATTACGTTCTTCATTTTATTTGTTAGGATATAAATTTAAATAATTTAATAACTGTAGGGTTAGCATATGATTAAAGCGACAGTATCTCGTGGCGATATAGACTATTTTTTTATTAACATACTTAGGTACCTACTTAGTAAAGAGGCAAGTTTATCGCGCGGAGACATACTTCGCACCAATCATGTTCTACTGCTAAGCCTACTGACTAAAATATTTCACACAATTCTACTAGATCATAAATCTGTGATTTCATAGTAGTATTTACAATCTATTACATAAAAAATATAACCAGAACCATTCTTTTTTATAGTGAATAGAAACCATTAAACAATTTTCCTCTTGAAGTGAACTAACCAGACGAATATGTGTATCTAAGTTAAACAAACAAAAGTTAGGAATGTACTGCGAAGGACGCAGCGTCGCATTGTTCTTTGTATACGTAACATTATGTTTAATTTTCATTTGTTTGTTAAATGATAGTGCTATCATACTCGTACAAGTATCAAATTCCATATGACATTTTTTTTTATCCACAGTTTCACGGCCATGTCGGCCATGTAGGTAAATTGTTATCTGTTACGCTTAGTTATAGGTATAACAAAAAACCAAATTTTATTTATTTATAGTAATAACAAAAAATGTAATGATCCATTTAGATACGAAATAATCTATTAATTTACGGGAATAATATTCTAAGTACACATTTTATACAATTATTATACTGTAGTACTTTTATCAATTTACATACATGTTTCAAGTAATTAATGAGATAGTAAGTAAATCAATAATTTGCTTTGCACGATTATCTGATTATAAATTGAATGAATTGATAAAATTGCTTATGGCTAGACATACACCTATTAGAATGAAGATTATGCTTTATTTTAGAAACTTGTATGCATACCTAATTTACATAGATACACCTAACCGTTTAAATGTATTTTCATCACACTTGCTGTCTAAGCGCGCCATTGCTTGCGCGCGTAGCGGGAGTAATAGAAAAGTGAAATTCCCTAGGGAGTAATAGAAATTTCAGTACGTCATTTAATAATATTTTGTCTTAAAACCTAATTTTTTTGTCGGCAAGTGTGATGAAAAACATTGTATGCATCACGGTCGGTAAGCGGAATACTAACTCGAGTCATAAAAGCCCTCCGCCTAACGGCGTCGGGCTTCTAACACTCTCGTTAGTGATTCCGTACTTACCTTCCTTGATGCACAATGTACTATTATATAGGTACATCAAAAATATGTAATTACAGCTTACAAAACTCAAAACATTACAAACTTTAATCACCACAAATACTTAGCCTCGTACGGCCGACAGTTTCTTTAAATCATATGTTTAACCTTTCTTTTTGTTTTGAATAGTGCCGACTTTTGTTTTCAATTTGAAAGAGAAATAAGGGAAAAGCACTTTATATTAATTTCATGAAAGGCCATTGACCCGCAGAGCATTAGGTTAATCCTCAACTGCTAATCATACAACTCTACTATTTTTATTTGCATGCAGTGTTTACCTGTAATTTGTTATACATTTAGCTTAAATTAGATCTGTACGTCTTCAATATGGACGTTTTGATGTAATAACTGTTGGTGAACCTTTAAATCAATAAATTCTTAAATGCATATTGTTTTCAACATTTTGCTCCTAGAATGTCCAATGTACAGTTAAATACACGACGTATTTGAGACGCTGGCGTTTGAAAGCAACATTTCAATTGTAGTGTTTTGGCAACAGTATGCGTTTTAGGAGTTTAAGATAAAATAAAATATTTAAATACCTATTAGATTTCATATACCTATGAAAAAATACCGAATTTGTCCAATTGGACATTATTATGACATATAATATTTATATTTTAAAGACAAACGGGTCTTTCGCGTAAACTTACGTTTGATTATATCCTGCGACCACGGGTGTAACGTCATGCCCGAAACGTCAGGATATAATTAAACGTAAGTTTACGCGATTAAGACCCGTTTGTCTTCAAAATATGAGTGATAATTGTGAAAGTTTAAATGCTTACAAAATACAACTCAATAAACAACTTAAGAAAACAATATGAGGTGTTCCACAAATAATAATTCCTAAATGAGTAACCAAGCGACTCTCTCCAGGCCCTCGAAGACTACAGGATCGACACCGGCACGGTGGTGGGCTTCCCCGGCGCCAAGGCGTACGAGGGCGAGAACCTTCTGTACGAGAAGTGCGACATCCTCGTGCCGGCCGCCGTCGAGCAGGTCATCCACAAGGAGAACGCGCACAAGATCCAAGCTAAGGTACCACTTTCTGTGCACACATCACATCATCAGCCTATGAGAGTCCACTGCTGGACGAAGGCGTCTCCTATTAACTATGCGTATAGACGCATTAGGAGGTAAATGCCCATAATCGCCACGCTGGGCAAGCGGATTGGCTATCGCAGTAATGTGTCCACTATGATGACGCTGCTACCCATCATCAATCTTTTATCATAATTGTAAATAACACTTCAATCCCTTAGTCGACTCTTACGACACCCGCAGGAGGAGTTGGGGTGGTGACAAATATATTCTTACTGCCGTCACCACACGGCAAGCTTACTTTCTGTGAAATTCACAAAAAAAAATGTAATGTCTAGGCTGGTAGAGTCGCAAAATGGCCCAGGAACTTTGTATGTACTTTTCCTTTTTTGTTACCAGATTGTATTGTTTAACTCGCCGACCTAGGACATGTTCTCTTTCACTCTTATCTGACGCTAACAAGTGTAACAAAGAGACGAGCCGATTACATTTTCACCCAAAAACTATTGAACTAGATGTCATTTATGTCTACCTATCTTTTATGGGCTTGTAAATATTAACTGTTCCTTTCTTTTCTTTGTATATAGAAAATACTAGTGATGATCTTATCTGACGCATGATTCTTCCGGGAATTGTGAAAAAGGCCGTAATCCTTTGAATAGATATAAATTATTGTGGATCAATACTTTTACATTTGTATGTACAATACATGTCAATGAGATAACAACAACGTATAAGATGCAAAGAGCTTAAGGTTTGTTAAGAATTTAGAACCTTGTACGTTGTTGCCGTCGTATGTTATTGATTGAGTTTTTTTTTAATGACAAATAATTACATGAATCATCTTTCAATCAATGTTTTGAGTAGTAGCCCCTTGTTTACCCAATGTAGCTCAGGATTCGATTCAGTTTGAATACATGCGCCAACAAGCACGCTTATATTTGTTCTTTGCAAATCTAGAAGTATTTATATTTATAAAACTTGTTATACCAGATCATCGCCGAAGCCGCCAACGGCCCCACGACGCCGGCCGCCGACAAGATCCTGATCGACCGCAACATCCTTGTGATCCCCGACCTGTACATCAACGCTGGTGGTGTCACCGTCTCCTTCTTCGAGTGGCTCAAGAACCTCAACCATGTCTCCTACGGCCGTCTCACCTTCAAGTATGAGCGCGAGTCCAACTACCATCTGTTGGGTAAGTTTTGTTTTCTATTCGATATTTTTCGACTATTTTCTTAACATCAAGTTTACTACATTTAATGGACAAAGTTAGCAATGCCTGGGATATTTGTTTACGGTGATAATTTTAAATTTACACCATTATTGCTAAATAAATGCTGCTAAGCCAGTATGCCACATTGTTTAGCTAAACTGTTACTAGAATAGCTTGGTTGTCTGAGCTTCGCTCGCTAACTTGGTAACGTACGTTTTTCAAAAGATAAGAGACCAAGCTAGATTGATTGGTTGCTAACGCTTAAAAACCCTACATGCTGTGTAATAAAGCCGTTTTAATTTACCGGGCAATTAGAGCCGTTCCTGAAATATGTAATACAAGTAGTACATCGTGTATTAAGGGCGGTAAACAAGAATTTGTGTTCATAATTTTTGTACCGCCCGTGGCACACACAATGTTTTTCATCACGCCTGTGAGGCAAAAAAGTAAATAAAACAATATATTTTCACAAAACTACTCTAAAATGGTCTAAATCATTTCTCAAAATCAGGGATGGAATCTGGGCGCGGCGCGCGCCGCGCTAGTGCGACGTAATGTTGTATGAAAATCCTTCACAGCCCTAGGGTGTAATGACGCATCTACGGCACGCATCGCCGCAGCGCATTGGCGCACTTACCGAACAGGTGTGATGAAAATATACAAGAATTGCTTGTGTAAATGTATTAAATTAGAATATCTATGATTCTAAAAATCATACCTACTACCTACTTCACCTGGAGGTATTTGACTGTGAAATCAACATTATCACCAATATTGAAACATGTATTTATCGTTTCAGAATCCGTTCAGGAATCTCTGGAGAGGCGCTTCGGGCGCGTGGGCGGCCGCATCCCCGTGACGCCATCAGAGTCCTTCCAGAAGAAGATCGCCGGCGCCTCCGAGAAGGACATCGTACACTCCGGCCTCGACTACACCATGGAGCGATCCGCGAGGGTAAATAACTAAATATCGCCCCCTACACAAAATATGCACTCCTTGTATACTTGTTTTATGGGGTTATATAAAGCCTCTAACTCAATATAAATAAATAAATAATAATAAATAAATAAATATCTTGGGACATCTTACACAAATCGACCTAGTCCCACGGTAAGCTCAATTAAGGCTTGTGTTGTGGGTACCAGGCGACGATATATATAATAGATAGATACGTATAGATACTTAGATACATACACAGCCATGACCAAGGAACAAACATTTGTGATAAATAAATGCACAAAGAATGCCCTCGCCGGGATTCGAACCCGGAACCTCCAGCTTCGTAGGCAGGGTCACTACCAACTAGGCTACAGAGGCTGACGAATATATAACGATAACGAAATATACTCGCTATATGGCTGTTCCGTGGAAATAAATATCGCCCCCAACTCATAATCACGCCTCATATACTTGTTCCGAGTTATTTACCCAAACATCTGCCCCTCATCTATATACTCTCACGTTGTATACTTGTTCCAATATGGCACATAGTGAACAGACTAACTCCTTGTCCGTGCTCCGTAGGGCTAGATTTCGATATACTCATTCGTTGTATTCCTTGGAAATAAATATAGCCCCTACTGGATACTCTCACTCCTTGTATACTTGTGCCATGGGGCTAAACATCACCCCATAATTACTCGATGTGCTCCATAGTCAAAGTCAAACTATTCTTTATTCAAGTAAGCTTATTAATAAGCATTTTCGAATCGTCTGACATTATCAAGAGAGAGAAAAAAAATCTACTACTGGTTCAAACCCTACACCGTTCCTGAGAAGAACCAGTAAGAAACTCAGGTGGACTTACTTTTTTCAAAAACAGTATAATAATACATCTTATTAAAATAACATGCATTAAAGAATTTATTACATAAAAAAAAAAATATAATAGACATTTTTATAAAAAAGAGAAATAAATAAAGAATCATAATATTAAACAAAAATAATTATTATTGTACATGTTCACAATATTATTAAGCATCTATATCTATACAGAACTATATCTATACAGAATAAAGAAAAATTAAGATTTAGAGATGTAAAAGGTCTCTAATCGTCATGATTTTAACAATAATAATAAAATAGAAAATTAACAATTTAGTGACAATCACAAAGCAACTATTCTTATTATATAAAAGACAACAGCCAATACCTATTTAAACATGACATCACAGTAAAATAAACTCAAATATTAAATTAAACTAGAGATGTATAGTATACTCTCTAATGTCAATAATACATAATTTTGGAGATGTAAAGTGTCCCCAGTGTCAGTTAATAAATAATAATAATAATGATTTGGAGGTGTAAAGAATCTCCAAATGTCAATAAAAAGGTGTATGAAACAAATGTTTTATGTCAGAAGACAGTTAAAATAACAGTCTTGTAAACTAGTGCTACAGAATACATAATTATTATGTATCCAATAAGTCAAAATGTTGCTATATAAGGAGATGAATGGGCTCCATGGTGAAATAAATATTAAGTGTGGAGATGTAAAAGGTCTCCACGGTCAAAGAAATTAGATGCTAAGAATAATAAATAAAATTAATAATTTTGGAGGTGTAAAAGCTCTCCAAACGTCAAAAAATAATAATAATAAAAAAAAAATAATTATAAAGAGGCTGTTAAGCTAACAGTCTTATAAGCTAAGTCTACAAAATACATAACTAATATGTATTCAAGTCAATGTCATGTAAATCTAAGACAGCTCTTGAGACTGAAGACACGGCCATGGTTCGTTGTCATTCAAGTAATCGTCAACTTTATAATAACCCTTTTTGAGAAGACCATTTTTGATGTACATTTTGAATGAATTATAGGGCAGTTCCCATGCCTCTAAGGGTACTTTGTTGAAAAAGGTAACACAGTTTCCAACAAACGACTTTTTTACTTTCTGTAGACGAAACTTGGTAACCAATAACTTATGCTTGTTCCGTGTATTGCGGCTGTGAATGTCAGAAAGCTTCTTAAAGGATTTAATATTCTTATGTGTGTACATTATCACATCCAGTATGTATTGTGAAGCTACTGTGAGAATATCTATTTCCTTAAATCGTTCTCTCAGTGAGTCGCGAGAGCTCATATTGTAAATGGATCGAATAGCTCTCTTCTGAAGAATGAAGATGGTGTCCAAATCTGCTGCTTTGCCCCAAACCAGTATGCCATAAGACATAATACTGTGAAAGTAACTAAAGTAAACTAGGCGAGCTGTCTCCACGTCAGTGAACTGTCGGATTCTTCTAACTGCATACGCGGCAGAGCTCAGCCTTTTTGCCAGGGTAGATATGTGAGGAGCCCATTGCAGATTGCTGTCCAAGGTAAGGCCCAGAAAAAGTGCATTATCAACAAGGTCTAGCTTCTCGCCATTTAACGTGATAATAGTTTCAGACTTTCTTACATTTGGAAGCGAGAATCTTACACATTTGGTCTTCTTCGCATTAAGAAGTAAATTATATTGATTTAAACTTTCACGATTATCACTCATATTTTACAGACAAATGGGTCTTAATCGCGTAAACTTACGTTTAATTATATCCTGACGTTTCGGGCATGACGTTACACCCGTGGTCGCAGGCAGACTGGCGAGAGAATGTATCAACACCTTCGAGCTGCGCGGGTTTTTCGAACTACCCGCACTTGATCTTGATTATTCACTTCTAGGCTAGGGTTGTCACTAGGCCTACACACAACACTCACAACATCCAATGGCTTAAAAATGGATGTTTCACCACGCTTACATTTGTATATCACGGGATTCCACGCAGACGAGATTCCTTGCCCCTCATTTTGATTAAAATTCCGATGTTTCTTAATTTCAATAGCTTCACGTACTTTTCGGCTATGATGTATACGCTCGGTTGAGAGGACTTTCGGGTTATGGAGCTCAATCCAGTGGTTAGGTCCGGACTCCAACAAATGCTCGGCCACAGCAGACTTATTCGTTTGACGCTTTTTAACAGCCGTGATATGTTCCTTGACCCTTTCCGCTATGGTGCGTTTGGTTTCCCCAATATAGGAACTACCACAGCTACAATCGATCTTATAAACGCCCGGTGTGTGATAAGGTAAAACATCCTTAGGCGACCTTAGATGACCTGCCACCTTTGATAACGGCATGTAAACGGTTGGTATGGAATACTTATTCAAAAGCGTACCTATTTTGTCCGTTACACCCCTGACATAAGGCAAAAATGCTGGTCGCCTTGCAACATCTGGATGTTTCTTCCTCGGTGTTCGTCTGGGTTGCCGTCTGTTCATTATGTAGCCATTTCTCTTAAGAACCTCCTGAACGTGCGATAACTCAATTTCTAGAAATTCAGGGTCACAAAGGTCATGTGCTCTGTTCTTTAGAGAATTAACCACAGACTGAAGCTGGCGGGGGTGGTGGTGAGACAGAGCGTTCAAATATCTGTCTGTGTGTGTGGGCTTCCTATAGACAGTGTGCGCCAAAGAACCATCATCTCGACCTATCACCTTTACGTCCAGAAAAGGCAAACTGCGCTCCGATTCCAATTCATATGTGAATTTGACTTTAGTATGAATGGAATTGAGATACTGGAGTAATTGCTCAACTTCATGCTTGCCACCTCTCATAACACAGAAGACATCATCGACATACCGTTTCCATAATTTCACTGCCCATGGTTGCAGATCTATGCTGGCCTCGAAATGCTCCATCCAGATATTTGCTAAAACCGGTGCCACAGGGCTACCCATAGCAACTCCGTCGATCTGGAGATAATGCCCCCCTCCATATAAAAAGTAGCTCCCTTCTAAACAATTCCGGAGCAAAACCATGACAGAACTCACTATCCCATTGTCAGCAAGCCTCTTTCGAACTACTTCTAGACACTCTTTAACCGGAACATTGGTGAAAAGTGACTCAACATCGAAACTCACCATTAAGTCTCCTGGTTCCAACGTTATGTCCTTAAGAATGTCTATGAAGTGACGGGAATCCTTCCCGAAAGACGACGTGTTTCCCACAAGCGGCTGCAACACCGATGCAACATGCTTTGCCAGATCATAAGTAGGTGAGGCGATTTGACTTACAATTGGTCGCAAAGGCACGTTTGGTTTGTGTAACGTCATGCCCGAAACGTCAGGATATAATTAAACGTAAGTTTACGCGATTAAGACCCGTTTGTCTGTAAAATATAAGAAGTAAATTATTTGCTGTGAACCACTCTGATACCTCTTTCAAAGTTTCATTGACTTGTCTGTAGTCAATTTGTTTTCTGTCAACTTTGAAAATTAATGATGTATCATCAGCAAACAGAACTATATCACATTTATCTTTTACAAGGTTCGGCAAGTCATTTATGTACACCAGGAAGAGGAAAGGCCCCAGAATAGAACCCTGAGGTACTCCAAGCTTTACAGTCTTGCCACAAGACTCAGTTCCATTTACAACCACTTTCTGGGTTCTTAAATTTAAGTAAGAACAGACAAGGTCGAGAGCTTTCACTGATAATCCATAGTATTTTAGCTTGTGTAGTAGTGTATCATGATCCACGCAATCGAATGCTTTGGAAAGGTCGCAGAAGACACCAATAGCATCTTGCGAATTTTCCCAGGCGTCGTAAATATGCTTGATTAGTACTGAGGCGGCGTCTGTAGTTGAACGACCTCTTGTAAACCCAAATTGCTGATTCTGAAGCAGTTCATTCCTGTTGAAATGTTGAACCAGTTGGTTCAATATGATTTTCTCAAATACTTTACTCAAAACAGGAAGTATGGAAATAGGTCTAAAGTTTCCAAGGTCATATTTGTTTCCTGATTTAAATAGAGGAATCACTTTGCTGTACTTCATTAGATCGGGAAACACACATTCTCTTACACAAGCATTAAACACATTTGCTAAGTACGGTGCAATAACATCGATAACAGATTGCATGACTTTCACAGAGATTCCCCAAAGGTCTTCGGAGTTCTTCAATTTCAAGGACTTGAACATTTTGATGATCTCATTTGGGTCAGTATACTGAAAGTGAAAATCTTTGTTCCATCGGTTGATATTGTTCATATCCAAGAATGAGCCAGCCTTAGACACAGATGAATTCAAGTTTTCAGTAGTATCTTTGGCTATGTTGATGAAGAAGTGTTGAAAGGCGCCAGCAACGTCCAAGTCCGCAGTCAAGATTTGGTCATCCACTCTCAGTTTATATTGGCCATCACGGGGTTTTGCCTTTCCAGTTTCAGAGCGTATCACATTCCAGGTCGCTTTTACAGTGTTGTCTGCCGACTTGACTTTGTTACTTATATAGGCAGACTTGGCAGCGGCGCAAACTTTCTTAAACACTTTGGAATAATTCCTTACGTATTCCAAGAATTTCCCATCATGGTTATAATTTCTCATTTCATAAAGCTCATACATTCTATTCCTGCCAACATTAGCCCAATCGCCAAACCTTGTTTTTACTGAGTCTTGCTTCAATGTTTTGAGCTTGAAAATATTTTTGTGTACAGTTTGTATGACATTCGAAAGCTCCTTGTACAGTGCATTAGGATCTTTCGTATCGGGAATGAGTGCCTGTACCCTGGAATTAACATCTTCTCTAAATCTTTCCATCCGAGTTACAGTGATAGGCCTATATGTAATTACTTGCTGTTGTTTCACAACATTGACTTCGAAGTAGGCTTTTTGACCACAGAGATCCGAGTTAAAGCAGCTAATGATCGATTTCTCCGTAGCTTCAACATTACAGAATATATTGTCCAAACATGTCGCCGTGCTGGCGGTTATCCTCGTGGGCTCATTAAACAGCGGAGATAAGTCAAACGACTGAAATAAGTTTAATATTCTTACTGTGTGTGCATGCGTGAGATCTAATAAATTTACATTAAAATCGCCACAAACAATTATTTTCTTACTGCTAACAAACACTCGTCTCAATACATCTTCCATCGTAGACTCAAACACGGTAAAATCTGAAGAAGGTGGTCTATAGACACACAATATAATGTGATTCTCCATTTCCACACAAGCTATTTCGATAGTTCGCTCAATAGAAAGCTTGACTATATCCTTTCTCTCCTTACATTTACAATTAGTTTTCATTACAATCAACGAGCCCCCATGAACGGCCGATTTTCTACTGAACGAGCTAACTATCTCGTAATTATGAAAATTAAATAAAGGCATTTGGCATTCATCGAGCCAGTGTTCCGTCACACACATAACGTCTACATCTAAAGACTCTAAGAAAAGACCCACTTCTAATTCCTTGCTGGAGAAGCCCTGTATATTTTGATGGACCAGCAGCATCTGCCGGGGCTTCTCCGCTGTCTCGGCTGTCAGTTTAAATGTACGGCGCGCGCGCCGCTGAAATAGGCACAGTGTCAAGGAGGGGGAGTGACATATGAAAACACTATGATATGTTTAAACCATTGTAATTCTCAGTAAGATCACCTTATTCTAATGAACCGTACTCTTATATACATAATTTGTACGTGTTGTAAGAGGCAATCCTTTATCGTCATGGAGAGGTGTTTAATCTACATTTAATCTCTACTACGTTGTCTACGTGACGAACGTGTAGGATTGTGCTAGCCTATCACACCTCCCCTGAAAAGGTAAGGGATTCCCTCCCCTGAAAAAGAAACACATACCAAAAACATACAATACAAAACCAAAATTACACAACTACAAAAAATACAAGCTATACACAGACAAAAAAATACATTCAACACTTTAGATTCAAAATTAATTTCAAAAAAATTAGTAAAAATCAGTATAAGTAAACTCCTTATGCATAATAGTCACGTGAATCAGTTCACGTTTACTAAATAAATTGTTATACCCAAGTTCTTGTGTCTTAGACACTATATAGGTTTTTTTTCTCAATAATTCTTAAACCAACATCCTCAATCCTAAATCAATTTCAATCCAGTTATATACAGCTTTCAACTTCTGCAGAGCATAATCAGGTTTCGTAATGCTGCGTCTTCGCGCGCCTTCATCCTAGAAAATTCTGATATGCGGCCTGCAAAAGTAAAGCGAGTCAAATAAACAACACATTAAGCGGGCGTTTCCTACGCTTCACTTCAGCTAAGGGATACACACGCGTTCAACAACTCGGTCCTCCGACCACAATACAAAAAAATATCGCTCAAGATACAAGGAAAAACAAAAATCCACGCGCACACACTACTTATATCAGGCATTTCTATTTAACACAACTATGTCCAAGAGCCTCCGCAACTGATGTAAATATTTATTTGCATCTATAGTCAAAACCTCAAGGATGAAAAAACCTGCCTTGTATCTTGGGTACCCTTGCTATAATAATTCTAGATGCCTCTCAGGCCATCATAGATAACTATATCATAATCAATAAACAAACAAATAAGAAAGCAATCCAAATCTATATGTATATAAACATTCCAATGAAAACCTCAACATTTAAGAATTTCCAAGAATTCTTAGTTGATCAGGCTAATTGTTCTATGAAAGACTTATTTGTTTTAGTTTTCGCCAACATTATCTAATTCGAAACTATTATTTCCAAACTCCTTACAATGCATCAAGTCTTAACTTGACAAATTCCTATAAAAGTCGTATACCACATACATTTCTCCTGTCGCCTTATCCACTACCTACTTAGGTACATCAATGTCAAATCCGAGGAAACAAAAATAAACTTGAGCCAAGTGAGGCTTACTAACTGCAACATAAAAGAAGTCGGTTAATTATACATTAAACATAAAATCAAATTAATTACTAAGTTTTCTATAATTCAACAATACCAAATTATACGTACTATACAATCCAACTTTCTTCATTAATCCACCTCACACAACATAATATGTCCTATCCGTTATCACATTCACTATTTGTGTGATCTTAGTACAACAATATAAAATAATCACGCATCTGTATGTATGTATATCATATGTATCTGATGCGGAATAAAATAACTGTTTACTACTACATATTATTAAATCACGTAACTCACGTAATACAATGATGACAATGAAAACATTGACATTGAAGCAATATCATTGTTCCGTAGTAAAATTAATATTCAAATCATATATTAAAGATGCGAAAAAATTTTTTTTTACCTAATACAGTTTGTTATGATAATTTCATTTATAAATTATTTACGAAAGTAAGCAACCAACAATTACGAATTACTTTTATAATAATTTTATTAATACCTGTGTCTGTTTTTTCTTCCATAACAACATAAAATAACAAATCTACTATACAAGTATACATACATCAATCGTTGATTTAAACTTTCGCGAGTGTTTGTTGTTAAAATATATGTATACCAATTGTTCATTAATCATAAAGCTAATTTATAATGAAAAACATACAGTTAAATTGAGAACCTCCTTTTTTAAAGTCGGTTGATAATTAGACAATTAAAACAATTGTCAGACTAATTACTTAAAGACAGTATAGGTAAACAAAACATATTTTCGCTTAGTCAAGAGCCTTCGTTCTCTGACCTTGCTGAACATGCATTGCATGTACGAAAATATATCTACTATTATACCTATAATTTTATGTTTTGAATAGTAAATTAATTATCGGTATAGATATGTTTTAACATACACGCAAAAAAAAGGAAAAAAAAAATTTTACAACAGACTCGAAAAAATAAATAACAATTAATCTCTCCCACAACTTTTGCAATAATCAACAAAAAAAATTGATCAAACGCGAGTACACAAGCTCCTAAATAATATCTAAATTAATGATTTAGCGATCTATTCTTACCTGTTACCTAACACATCACAATACAGTACAACAAAATCAACAAAACAAAAAAAATACCTAAGCATATCCATATTGCTACCGCACTCTCGTCGTTGCTGAACTGCTCGGCTGAGCCGGGTGCTCGCTGACGGTACGGTGCTTGCCACATTTTAGTTGACGGCGGCCAACGCGACGCCAGATCCGGGGGGAAGCCAGTCGGTGCTGCTCCCGAGGACACTGCATGATGGAGACGACAGCCATTTTCAGCTGATACAATTAGAGGCAGCCTTCGTCGATCTGGAATCTTCGCCATAATAGTGCTTCTGCAGGAAGCGTCCGGGCGGGCGTTCTCGTTCTCGGCGTAGTTATCGCTTTCATGGGTCGTTTTTTTGCACCATAAAAATTTTATTTTCTTACTTGTCACTCCGCGCAACACTGTCCAGTCACTCCCCAACCCTGTCCTGTCCTGTCACGGTCGCCATGAAATAGGCACAGTGTCAAGGAGGGGGAGTGACATATGAAAACACTATGATATGTTTAAACCATTGTAATTCTCAGTAAGATCACCTTATTCTAATGAACCGTACTCTTATATACATAATTTGTACGTGTTGTAAGAGGCAATCCTTTATCGTCATGGAGAGGTGTTTAATCTACATTTAATCTCTACTACGTTGTCTACGTGACGAACGTGTAGGATTGTGCTAGCCTATCACACCGCCGCCGGCCGCCGGCGGCTCTATGTTGTACGCGAGTAGGTCGGCTGTTGTCTCTTTACATTCTTTAGATATATACATATGGCTATCATACAATTCGAATATTAAACATAAGCGTAAATATCACCTCTACTCAATATTGTTATTTAGTCACTCCTTATAGCATATGTAAATATTTCCGTACTCAATTCAATATAGTGATTATTAATTTGTATCACATATCCGTAACATGTGTACTGCCCCTGCCCTAATATTGCGGTTCAATAATGTCATGCCGTTTCGGATATTTACCATTTCGTTTGCGCAGGCCATCATGAAGACCGCCATGAAGTTCAACCTCGGCCTGGACCTGCGGACGGCCGCGTACGCCAACTCCATCGAGAAGATCTTCACTACTTACGCCGACGCTGGCCTAGCCTTCTAAACGCGCTCTAAATCAAGTATTTTCTGCATTTTTAGATCCTCCCTTAGCTCCTATGCACTTAAGTGTACCTATCTATAACTTTTTAAGACATTATAATCACAGTATTTTTGTCGTCAATGGAGTCATGGATTTTTTTTATTTAATCTAAGCGAATCTTTGTTAAACATTTAAGTGAAAATCTAATTTTCTTATTGTATTGTCATGAATTTTCGAAATAAAATATTGTTTTATGTTTACTGTTTGTTTTATTTTTGGTATGAATCACACAATATTTAAAAGTGTATTATGATATGAAACTGATATATGAGAAATAAGAACATTTTGGAGATGTATATTATTTGATTATTAATTATAATTTGGCGAGAAACTTGCAGGCCACCCTTCCGGGAGTAGGGCCATCTGGTCACTTGCCAAAGCTGCCGAGTGAAACTTTTGTCGGTCGTCCCTGCCACCACTGCAAAATGCTGACGGTAATCTGGTCCATAGTGCAAAAGAGAAAGCCGATCTTCTAGGTGCTCTTTTTGCCTCTAACTCGACTGTGAGCGATCACGGCAGCATTATACCGCCTACCATCCCGCGGTGCGCACACTCCATGCCAGAAATTCGCATCTCCCAGAAAGATGTTCGGCGGGAGTTGCTGTCGTTAAACGTTCACAAGTCGAGCGGGCCAGATGGCATACCTGCAGTGGTGCTTAAACGTTGTGCTCCTGAGTTTTGTCCTGTGTTAACGCGTCTCTTCGCTCTTTCCAGTATCAAACGGGAAGTTCCATCTTCGTGGAAGAGGCCCTTGTGCACCCTGTTCCAAAAAAGGGTGACAGATCGGATCCATCGAATTATAGGCCTATCGCTATCACCTCCCTTCTCTCTAAGGTCATGGAGCGTATAGTTAACGCTAAGCTCCTTGGTTACCTAGAAGAACACGATCTTATAAGCGACCGCCAGTATGGCTTTCGCCACGGTCGCTCTACCGGTGATCTTCTAGTGTACCTCACTCACCGCTGGGCCTCAGCCATTGAGAGTCAAGGCGAGGCTTTGGCAGTCAGCCTAGATATAGCGAAGGCGTTGGATCTGGTCTGGCATAGGGGCCTTTTGTCGAAGTTGCCATCTTATGGACTGCCCGAGGGATTATGCAGATGGATAGCTAGCTTTTTTGTCCCGCAGACGCATTCGTGCCGTAGTAGACGGTAGCTGCTCTGATAGCATGGACATAAACGCTGGCTTCCCGCAAGGCTCTGTGCTATCCCCAACGCTGTTCCTTCTGCATATCAATGACATGTTGTCTATCGGCGACCTCCATTGCTATGCGGATGACAGTACTGGGGATACTTTTCACACAGGCCGTGCTAATATCCCTCGCTCTGTGGTACTGGAAAGTCGCGGAAAACTTGTGTCTGACATCGAGAACACTTTATCTAGAGTCTCGTTATGGGGTCGGGATAACCTAGTCAGGTTCAACCCCACAAAGACACAAGTTTGCGCGTTTACCGCTAAAGAAACCCTATTTACTGTGGCTCCAAAGTTCCAAGACACAGCTCTTACCATGTCAGGGAGTATTGGGATCCTCGGAGTCGACATTTCCAACGACGTCCAATTCCGATGTCACCTAGAGGGACAAGCTACGCTGGCATCCAAAAAGCTCGGTGTGCTGAACAAAGCGAGGGGATACTTTACTCCGGGGCAAAGACTTCTGTTATATAAGTCGCAAGTCAGACCCCATATGGAGTATTGCTGTCACCTTTGGGCAGGAGCATCTGTATACCAGCTTGCACCCTTTGACTCGGTTCAGAGACGAGCTGTCCGAATAGTCGACGATCCCAGACTCACAGGCGGTATTGAACCCTTAAGTCTAAGGAGAGACTTCGCCTCCTTATGTATGTTCTATCGTCTGTACAATGGGCTCTGCTCTGAAGGACTGTTCGACATAATGCCAACGTCCACTTTTCATCATCGCACCGCTCGCCACCGACTGGGCGCTCATCCTCACACCTTGCAACCTAAATGGTCGCACACCGTGCGGTTTCAGAGGAACTTCCTCCCGCGGACGGTCCGTCTGTGGAATGAGCTCCCTGCCCTGCCCTGAGGTTTTCCCGTTGGACTACAGTATGGGGTTCTTCAAAAGAGGAGTGTACAAGTTTTTATTGGGTCGGCAACGCGCATGTGACACCTCTGGGGTTGCAGGCGCCCATCAGGCGGGCCGTATGCTTGTTTGCCACCGACGTGGTATAAAAAAAATTGGACTAATAAATTAAAATAGTAACCTAGTTATTTACGAACACTGTTTGCCTATTCAACTACGCGTACCGACCCTTTAAATGCCTATATAGATTCCTTTTTTGAAGAACCCCATATTGTAGTTCCTTGAGAAAACCTCGGCAGGGAGTTTCCACCGCCGGAGCGTTCGTGGGGGGGGGGGGGGGGAATGTCACTCAGAAACCACACAGTGACCTTTGGGGCGTGAGAGATAAACGCCCTGGCCGTGGCGAGCGCTGGTAGAAAGCGATCATGGTTATCATTTCAAAAGGTTCTTCAAAACAACCATTAACAAGCGATAGAACACGAATAAGGATGGAGACGTAGTCTCTCAAGCTCAAAAGTTAAATATCATTCGTATGGTTCGAGATCGTTGACGTTAGGCACAGTGCATCTTTGTACCGAAAAAAAGGGCGAAAGCTATAATAATAATTCGAACACTCGCCAAAAGGCCTACGAGGCGAGGTGTGAGTTCCGACACTCCGACTTGTACATAAGAAAATGGTTCTTTCTAGAAATGAGACCATCCGCTGCAGAACCAAAGCACAGAATACCCAAATAACTTCATAACCTCTGACCAAAGTAACCGATATAGCTCTCCGAATTGCTGAACTGAAGTGGCAGTGGATGACGCACATTGCATGTAGAACCGCAGTTAGGGCGAAAAGGTCCTCGAGTGGCGGCTACGTACCGGGAGGCGCAGCGTGGGTAGGCCCTACACAAGGTGGACGGTTGACCTGGTGAAGATCGCAGGAGTCCGCTGGATGCAAGTGGCGTAAGACCGGTCATTATGGCAATCTTTGGGGGGGAGGACGTCTTCCGGCTGATATGATAATGATGATGAAGTACTTATGATGATGAGGAAACTGTCTCCTGGCTTTAGCTTTATTGAGAACTTGTATCAGCCGTGTGGTGACAGCAGTAATAATACATTTGTCACCACCCCAACTCTTCCTGCAGGTGTCGTAAGAGTCGACTAAGGGATTGAAGTGTCACTGACCACTATATGATAAAAGATTGATGATGGGCAGCAGCGTCATCATAATGGACACATTACTACGATCGACAATCCGCTCGCCCAGCGTGGAGATTGTGGGCATTTACCTCCTGATTCGTTTATACGCATAGTTAATAGGAGAGGCATACGTCCAGCAGTGGACTATCATAGGCTGATGATGATGAGAACTGGTCAATGATTTTTTTGTCGAAACCTAAATTACAGTCAGGCAATAAAAGGAGTAGAAATTGAAAAGTGACAACATGGTCATGAATGCTGTCCCGTATTCTTAAGGATAAATTTAAAAGGACGAGACTACAGTGTTGTCACTCAGAAACCACACAGTGACCTCACAAATTTCTACTCTTTGCCAGACTATAAACCATCTGTAAACTTCGATTGGACGTGAGTTTTATATTCTGTCCAACAGTCTTTGGCAGTAAAAAGGGGGCAAATTCAAAAATTTTATATTCTATGTCAACTCTTCATACCATGAACTTCATACCTTTTTTTGATTTGCTGCCTTTTCTACTGACAAGCTGATTGGCCTCACTACATGTTTATATTTTTCTCCAATATGCTCGGAAATGTTCGCATTAATGTAGCAAAAACGAAACGCGAAGTACCTTCTTATGTACCAGCTCAAATTAAAAAAAAAGATTTTCATTATTGTACAGTTTTTGCGGCCGCGAAATTGTACTAAAATCCATTAATGTATTGTTTTTTACTTCTTAAAAACTACTTTTGGACTTTGAAAAAAATGCATACAGCCAAATTCTAAAGCCACGACCAAACGCCTGGTCTGGATAGAGCGAGAGACGGCGATCAAATCTATGGCCGTCTCGTTCTATCATGAGTTACAAACGCCTCGGTGTGTCAGGTCGTGTAGGTACGGTTTAATGAAACCATAGATATCGTTACTATTTTTTATGAACGACCATGCATTAAAAAAAAGTTTAGGCGGGAATCATAAGAGATTTTTTCTTTTCAATTGTTATTCAATTTGCAAGAAAATATTTTGTTTTATTTCCTTGCATGTTTGGAGAACAGTCCTATATGTGCCTCGGACGGAAATAGAATTTCGTGGATTCGTATGTAATTGTCGGCCTCAGCTTCGCTTCGTCCGACAAAAAATACTCATCCACGAAATTCGCTTTCCCGGCCTCTGCAATAATGTACTATTTCGTCTCTAACGTAATTCCGTTGCGTCTATGCTCAGCCTTAAAATACTTTACCAACGTAAAAAAATGTGAACGCAGCCAATTACGTGTATTCGCGAACTGTCACGCCTGTACATCACAGACGTCGCCTTGACTGTTTTCGGTGTAGGAAATTTACCGATTATTTGTAAAATGTTAAGTAAATTAATATTCCTTAGTGTATTTGCTGCATTATATAATGGAATCGACTCCAAGAGTGTGGAACTTACATTCGAACTACCCGATAATGCCGTAGAATGTTTTTATGAGCATATAGAAAACAATACGTCCGCATCCTTAGAATATCAGGTAATTAGGTACAAATTATACCTTAAATTTAGTCTTGGAGATCTTTTATAGGTATTTTGATCACAATATTCAATAATAATTCATATAACGAACACAGGCATTCTAACTTTTTGGGGCTTTTTTTAAATTATACGAATTTTTTGGACAATCGTTCTCATGATCATTTGCAAACTGTATTTTGGATAGGGACAATACAAACAGTTTATTTATTTTGCTGACATAACGGCATAAGGTAAACGAGTCGAGAGGCTCCTAGTCACAAATTGTTCTGTAAGACAGCTGTAATAACAGGCACAATGAGGAGTGAGATTATCATGTAACTGAAAAACTTATCATATATATTACATTAAACTTCTGACATGGAAACCCTTGCTGGCAGCCTGTCAATTCCCTAGTGTTGTTTTTCTGCTGACTTTCTTTTGTTACAATCTTTTAGGTTATCACGGGAGGCCAGTATGATGTGGATGTTAAAGTGGAAGGACCCAATAAACAAATAATTTATCAGCAACAGAAGATGCAGTATGACTCGCATCCCTTTACAGCTACGCAAACCGGTAATGTATTTATTTACAAATAGACACCATATATGGCTTATAAAATGTGTTAAGTACACTCTATTTTCACTTAAAAAATCCTTCGCATCTAAGAAAGAGACAGAAGGCTCAGACTACAACGTTAAAGCAGGACTGCAGTAATACCTTTGTGTGTTCTGAAGGGTTTTCTAAGATTAAACGGAGTGTATTGTTGAATAAAACAACTGATAATATCATCATTGATTTCAGGTGTTTATAAGGTGTGCTTCAGCAATGAATTCAGTACCTTCTCTCATAAACTTGTGTACATGGAGCTGAACGTAGGGCCCGAACAGCCCCTGCCCGGTGTTGGGGAACATGCCACAGTACTCACTCAGGTATTGATAAACCTAAATTAAAGTTACTTGCTACATCATTTCATTTGACCTGCAGGATAATTTAGCTTATTTATACAAGTGTACACGACTGGCATTAATAATGTCTATAATGATATAAAGTAATATTAATTTGATAACAACATTCAAGTAACATTGCTTGTAGTAAAGTTGGTTAATTACCATCTTAAAATGCATGTTCTTCAATTAGGAGGAAACCTTTTCAAGTACAATCCATATGCTTGATACCCAAAAGATATACTTTAGTGCTAATGAAAGTTTAATGTAACTTAGTTTCTGATTGGCAAATTGTTTAATTTTTTTATATTTTACTTTACATAGAGTTCTATATGAATAGTTAATTCATATTCATACTAATAATGAAAAATTTAATAAAGAACTTTTAAATATTCAAAATATGCCCTACTAACCTTCACCTTATCCTATTGTTAGAACATACAGTTAAAACAGACTTGAAATATTTTTTTTTCTCATTTCTACAGCTTGAAGCATCTGCTGAAGAAATTCACTCCGGACTCAACAAAATTATTGATCACCAAACTCACCACAGACTAAGAGAAGCCCAAAGCCGCAAGAGGGCCGAGGACCTGAATGAAAGAGTGTTCAATTGGTCTATGATTGAAACTGCAGCTATTGTGGTTGTTACATTTGGTCAAGTCATGATTCTAAAGAATTTCTTTAGTGATAGACCCAACTTTATACAACAGATTGTAAATTTAGCGCAACCTAGAATATTTATTAATATATTGTGATTTGGTTTTAAATTGTTTTATTATGGGACTCATTTAAAGACAGAATAAATATAAGAAATTTATTTACATTGTGAAATACAAATTTATTGGTTAGTACAAATATTTTGTTAACAGTAACAAATATTAGTATCCTCAAAAACTTATATTGGCCTGTTTTATGATGGCATATTTACAAAGATAAAATGATCTATATGTTACTAGCACTACAACTACTATGAGAATATGATTGCATTGATAATATTAAAATTATAACAAGTCCTTTTGAAGAGATTTTATACACTTAGTATCTTCTGAATAACCCATAACATAAAGCTACCAAGTACATATATTATGCCTGGCAGATTAAAATAAAATTGTCAACTTGGTTGTGTCCCCTAACATGTTGGCTGGCCTAATAGTATTATTGCTCTGATGCCCCATACAAAATATACTGATCTGACTGACAATGCTATACTTTGAGCATCTAATACTGAGCCACGAACATTACGCATATACTAAAAAAAAAAAAAGAGTTCCTGATCCCATTGCCTCCATTGATGATGCTCAAAATCACACAGGGAAAATATGTCATATGTATAGTAAGTTAACACATTCGCCTCCAGTAGTGTTTCACTAAGTGCTAACACTTTGCCGATCGAAATTATCTGATAGAACTCCTATGCCAGCGACACACATGTGTGACCCAAAAGATTGTACTCCTATGCCGGAGACACAGCATTTGTGGCAAAAAAGTTTGTATCTCTATGCCACTGGCATAGGAACAAATACTTGATTTATGCTAGTGGCACAAGAATAAGATTACTTTGATCATGTATATGTGTCACTGGTGTCAAACATGTTAAAAACAGTACACAAGGCCTGAAATCATAATGACATTGCAGGTCAAAGAAGACTGATCAGCAAAACAATACAAAAAGTACAATGGTCTAATGGTCTCTCTGGTTAAATTCAGACAAAATAATGATTTTTAAGATCATAATAAACATGACATCCTGGGTCGCGTTTTATAAAGTTACAATTTACAATTTCGCTGTTTGCCTCTCTTTCTAGCCAATAAGTGCGTGCGTCAGAGAGGTAAACAGCGAAATTGTAAATTGTAACTTTATAAAACGCGACCCTGTTTAGCATTTTACCTGTTTAGTCAAATGTTACAAATTAAAACAGTACTAATAGTGCAAACACTCCATTGACTAATGCACATGGATATGCAATTAGTGGCCTCTGTTCAGCATCTCCTGACATGGTTACAAATAACCTGCTTGCTGAGAGTGATGACCAAATTACGGCCACAGCTGACAGGGAAAGTCCTATTGTCCCTTCCAAAGAAAGGAAAATACCCAATCCTGCTAACACTACCATAGGTAGCATACAGTAACCCAGCACACTGGCAACACTAAGTAATGTGAACACACCCTCAGTACGACTCATCAATGATAGCAAAGAATACATCAATATAACAGACATTACAGAGAGGCCATAAACATAACCAAAGTGTGCTTTATTTCCAGATAAAAATAGACAAACTGCCAATGCTAAACAAAATGTTATTGGACCGGCAATATCTGTGTCTCGCAATAAGAAATTGGCATCATCAGCTTTAGATTGACCATGAAAAGGATTCATAACAGCCAAAGTTTTCTCTAATATCCTGTCAGGGTATATTTCTAACTCATCAAGTAGAGGTGGTTCATCAAAATCAGTAGTCTCTGATGCTGGCTCGCCAGGTATTGGTGCTGGTTGAAACATATTTGGGTTGTAGTATTGGTTATTATTTGGAGGATATGCATTCTGCCCTGGTTGGTCGAATGAGAAATCTTGGTGGTCCGTTGGAAAGCTCTGAAAGTCTAAATATACAATTTTATTATTATTGATACTAATTCAGAAAAACCTATTCTAATATCAAATTATATACATACCCAATGTTTGAGCTTGATCACCAAAAGCATTGGAGGTATTGAAAGAGTAACTTTGACTGTTATTTTGGCCCTGCCACGAATAATCGTTGGGATTGTTGTAATTGGCCATGTCTAACAACTTTTATAATAATTATAATTTCACGTGCTGTTTGTAATCAGTGTTTTAATGAATAAGCTACACGCACGCACCCAAATAATGTATAAATATTGCACAAAATCTACTTAAAGTCGGTTTAATCACGAATGTGAGTTGTCAGTTATTTGTCACTGTCAATCAAGTCAAAGTGACATAACGCTCGTTTACAAAGCATCCTAAAGGAGCTCTCACTTCTGTGCAAGTCGCGGCGCGAAGTCGTAAACGAAATCGACAATAATTATTTATTTGGATCACGTCTTCGATATTGATAAAAATCGTTTTAGGAAATGCTGACTTCGATTTACTCACGAGTGAACCAAAAACTCAATAGTAGATTATACACCAAGGGAAGAAAGCTGTTTTATGTCACGGGCACTACATGGAATCCTGAACGTAACGAAGGACTCCCAGTTTTACTCCCGAGCGCAGCGAGTGTTAGACTAGACTAGAGACTTAAGACTGAGTCCTGAGTGCAGTGAAGGATTCAAGCGCCCAAGACAAAAACAGTTTTATTCCTGAGGTCTACTTTTCTCACCGTATGCGAGACAATAAAAAACCGGCTTAGTAATACTTCATCATCATCATCATATCAGTTGAAAGACGTCAGCTGATGACCCGGTGAAGGTCGCAGGGGTCCGCCAAATGCGGGTGGCGCGGGACCGATCATTGTGGCAATTTTTGGGGGAGGCCCAGGGCCGGATTTAGAGGGGCAACCGGGGCTACAGCCCCGGGGCCTCCACGAAAGAGGGGCCCCCGCAATAGAGATTTCGAATAAAAAATGTTCACATTCCAACTAGTAAACACTAGTAAAAATATTTTTACGCTGTTTGGAGAACTTGACTGAAAAAATTGTCTATTTATTTGGAAAATAGTTGCGGGCCAGGGGGCCTCCACTCCTTTGTTGCCCCGAAGCCTCTCAACCTCTAAATCCGGCCCTGGGGAGGCCTATGTTCAGCAGTAGTAATACTTAGTAGATAATATTTATTGCAGCAAATTAATAGTGTTGCAATGAAATTACTTAAATGTTAAAGCTATGAAATGGATACCGCAACTCGTTTCTGCCGGCATATCCTCCTTGATTTAACAAATTAACATCTGAACATCGTGCGAATCTAGTTGGCTGCGGTATCCCGCGGCTTCGGTTTTTGAAAATCGAGTGCACGGCTCGGCGCGCGCTGAGCCATGCACGACCAACTCGATGCGCGCGCCGCCAACTGCGAGCGCCGGCGCCCGCCGAAAACTCGATTTTCGGGAGGTGCTTACACATTTTACTTAACGAAATTAGGTTTTATCGTCATAGAAATAAAGTGTAATTAAATTATCGCCTTGCGGGTGATAATGAAATTTCATACAACATTATAACCCGGTTTTTGCCAAGGGATATAAAAAATGAAGGCGCGAAGAGTTGTCTACCCAATGAAAGATTGAATTTGTTGCCTTTTTCTACTGACCGTGTATAGGAGTAAAATCTTGAACTATGCTAGTGGCATAACAATAAGATTACTTTGACTACGTAGATGTGTCACTGGCGTAGGGTTCAGATTTTGTTGATCACAGACGCTGTGTCACCGGCATCAAACTTACAGTAGCACCAGAATTCAGATAGGACAACACTTCATCATATTGAATATCCCAATATTTGCTTCTTGGATGATCATTAACACTAGCAATACCTGACAGGGTATAGATCTGCGGGAGGGGTTGACGGTTTAATGAAAACATTTAAAATCTGTTTATGGCATATTATTAATCCCATTAATTATTACTTTTAGTCATTGGATCATTGTTTACACCTGGAATGATTTTGGTTTGTGGAATAGTGTACAGTTTTAAACAAGTCAGACGCTAAATACTGTACGCAAGTAATACTGTAATTGAACTGGAAAAATATAAAAATGGTGTTCATTTGTTATCACATAACTTATAAATGCCTATTAAAAGGCTTTAATTGTTACAAAAAGTTTGAATAATATAAACGGCATTGTGCTGTTTGGAACCAAGCTTATACAATAAAAGAGTACAAAACATGGGCACAAGCTGTTTATATAATTTAAGGCATGAATATAGGGGTGTCAGTTATTTATTTATGGTGAAAGTAAAACAATATGCTCAGGTACTAATCACAAAAATAAACTCTTACAAACAACTGTAAAAGTTATGACACCAAATAATTACTTAATCTTCTTAAATAATATTTTAATAACAAATTCAACATAACAACATGAAACATAAATTATTAGAAAATATAATAATAGTCACCACTAATAGGTTGGCAGAATAAACGGAGCATGCCTGGTAGGGACTCGCAAATTTTTATTTGTACGTAAGTAAAGCCCCCTCCCATGTTCCGTTCACCAAGCACTCACAAATATATTTAAGTGATATAAAATGTCATCGCTACTCGATAGTCAACATTCTATAACGTTAATACTGTTTGTTAAGATTGCATCGAAGGCATCGTAATGAGTAGGATGTATTTGATCGAAGACACAAGGCAGTCTTACACGAATACTGTCCCTTCCACTCGGGCCCACCTCATGTCCCCTCGCGGCACCAAACACTATGCGAACTATCTTAACACTCAAGACACTAAGTATCTCCGACATTAATCTTAAGTAAATAATCAGATATATCATAAATTACATTGTCGTCATATACAATCTATTTTTGTACACGCAGTATACCACTCCTACATCGGTACACAGAACTCGTAACTCTTATTTATGAACACACTAATTAAAGGAGATTACGAACATAACTCGCCCCGTCACTTGTAAAATATTCTACCGCATCGTTCAAAAGTAAAATAATCGTAATAATATACATATATCACAGATACCTAGCGAAGATAATTCTCGATTAAATCTTCCATCTTTGAGGTATTACAAACCGTAGATAATTTAATTTGTATAAAATATAATAAAATTAAATAAAAAAAGCACAATCTCAAAACTCGCAATAAGTAGGTCGGTCTCTCGAACGTGTCATATTAAAACCTCCCGCGACGGACGGCCGTCTCGTCTAGACTTGAAAGTAGTCACTGACGACGTCGGTGCCGTTGAGCGCGGGCTTGGGCACGGGCTTGGGCGCCGCGATGCGCTCGTAGCCGGCCGCCGAGTCCGAGCGCTCCACGGCCGCGCCCGACCCGGCCGCCGAGTTATGCAGCTCCTCGTACGGCGGCTCCTTCTTCGACAGCTCGAAATATTTAACGCTCTCGTAGTTCGGATCCTTCTTGGACCTCATCGAGTCGCTTTTTGAGGCTTTCGACCGCACGGATTCGTATTTGGGGTCCTTGAGCCTCAGAGACTCGTAGTTGGGGTCGCCGGTGCGCACGTCGTCGTAGTTGGGGTCCTTCGGGCGGACGGACTCGTAGTTGGGGTCGGATTCGCTGCCGCTGCCCTTGTAGAGGTCGTGGGGCATGGACTCGTAGGTGGCCTCGCCGTTGTTGTTGGGCCAGTAGTGGCCGCGCTTGGATACGGCGGAGTAGACGGGGGCGACGGTGGCGTAAGGCGGCGTGGGCGGCTGGTTGCGGAGCACCTCGTAGTTGGGCTCGGAGTCCGCGCCGTTGTCGACCTTGGAGATGTGCTCGTAGCCGGCGTCGCTGCTCACGAGGCTGTCGGGGCCGTCGTGGTTCGGTTTGCCGACGTTGTTGTTAAAGTTGGAGTCGGGGGTTTTGCCGAGGTCTTTGACGGTCTCGTAGCCCGGGTCCTGGGACGCGGTGCGCTCCTTGCGGGCTATGGTTTCGTAGCCGTGGTTGGATTTTTTTCGGTCGATGGTCTCGTAGCCGGGGTCGTCGGCGCGGTACTTGCCGGCGCGAGGTTCCTTGTCGGGGTCGTCGCGAGGTTTGCCCTTGGACTTCTTGACGACCTTGGCGTACATGTCGTCGAGGTTGCGGACGGGACTCGGGTCGAGGTCGATCTCGGTGGCCACGAGCGGCCGCACGAGGTCGCCGGAGCTGAAGCGGTGCTTGTCGACGGGGTAGTTGCAGCCGTAGAAGTCGGACGAGCTGACGCAGCTGTTGTTCCGCTGGTGCTTCTCGTTGAGGCTCCGGCGGAGCTTGTCGTTGTTGAAGAGGTCGCCTGAAAGAGAGGGAACTGTGAGTGTTATAACAGAGTGGCGTGGGTAAAAATTTGAGACGAAGCTGAAAATTGATATTTCTCAAACTTACAATGATTGCATGACGTACCTCAAATCAATTAGGGAGTACGTAGTTTCGGGTTCTACGAGCGAACAATGATTTAAGGGACTTTCATACAAAATGTCAGGTCTTAGCCTGCAAAGCACCTTTCTATTCTTGATAAAATGACAGACGTTGGCCTGCCGCTTCTCCGGCTTGGGCTCACCCATGCGCCGGTCGAGTTCGTTATACAACTAGTAAGTTATAGAGCTGACCGGTGCTAGAGATGCGCTGGTGCGCTGTGCGCTGCAGCTGAGCAGCGGCGGCGGCGGGCGGCGCGGGCGGCGGCGGCGGCAGCGGCGAGTTGGCCTGCCGCTTCTCCGGCTTGGGCGAGCCCAGCGCGCCGGTCGAGTTCGAGCACGACGACGATGACGCTGGATAAATAATCACAAATTAAAAATTAACCTTTCGACCGCCACATTCGGCCATAGACGACAGCGGAAAATCGTGACTACAGCGCCAATGACGATGTAAACAAATTGAATTACAAAATAAAATAAAAAAATGACAGCACTGGCCAGGACGCCCTAAAGTTCAATTTCGCTTATAAACCACGATCGCTAGCGTCAGTGTTAGATACGACATAATCGTTTCGCCTCTTGGCTGTCAAAAGGTTAAAAAAATCTCCAAGATCCCATCACACCCCGAATTGATGCCAACAGGAACACCTTGGTTTGTTTTGAACCGAGGTGTTCGTCCAGTTGTCGTGCACATGCATAATGCATACCTATTAAATATAACGTATCAGTCCTATAATTCAGACGAGGAAAAGTGCTATCGTTTTAAGGCTACCATCCGATTTTTAAGAACATTGTGTTTAATATTGTAAAAATCTACAACTTTCAATTCGACAATTACATTCAAACTTGATAACTATTCTACTCTACGAAATACAAAAATGGGAGCCGAATAGCAATAACATAGGGTAAATTGCTAATAACTGGCTACCCTCCAGTAACTGGGCACCTTATTTAAAAATGAACTCTACGTACTTATAATTAGAATTCATTCTGGAAGAGGGAGAGCGATTGACATTGACAAGACACATCGTTTTAAAATGAATTCTAGGCTACTATAAATTTAGAAACATACCTTGTCTTGAGTGAGTCGCGTTTGATGTGGATGCGCCTATCTCAGGTGGAGCGCTTCTTCTGAAAAAAGTAACGAAACAATATCGTCACAGATTCGACATAAAAACATCAGTTTATTTCTGCCCATATAACATTTGAAAATTGAATCTAATTTTAGTAAACACTGATTTTCTAGTCTATTCTCATATTGAGGCTGACATACATACAGTACCACAGTATTACAATATTCCTACAGTAGTGCAACTAATGTACTCGTGCAGAGCAACGGAGGGAAACTCGCTGCGTGAAGGCAGACACGGGCGTATTTTTTATGTAATAATTATAGTTACATTTTTATAGTACCATTGTGCCCATAAATTGCTATGTGTATGAGGGGGTATCTCGTCGAAAATCTTAAAATGCTCCTTTATTGCCTCGAATCCCTCGTGTCCGAACCTGCCGCCGCCTCCTCGATGGCCGCGTACATCTCCCCTGCGCGACACAACCATCACTGTCAGTACCTGGCGGCGTGGTCGTCAGGCGCGCGGGCGCGGCGGCGCGGCTCGGGGATCTGCGCGTACGTGTCGGAGCCCGAGCCCGCCGCCGCCTCCTCGATGGCCGCGTACATCTCCCCTGCGCGACACAACCATCACTGTCAGTACCTGGCGGCGTGGTCGTCAGGCGCGCGGGCGCGGCGGCGCGGCTCGGGGATCTGCGCGTACGTGTCGGAGCCCGAGCCCGCCGCCGCCTCCTCGATGGCCGCGTACATCTCCCCTGCGCGACACAACCATCACTGTCAGTACCTGGCGGCGTGGTCGTCAGGCGCGCGGGCGCGGCGGCGCGGCTCGGGGATCTGCGCGTACGTGTCGGAGCCCGAGCCCGCCGCCGCCTCCTCGATGGCCGCGTACATCTCCCCTGCGCGACACAACCATCACTGTCAGTACCTGGCGGCGTGGTCGTCAGGCGCGCGGGCGCGGCGGCGCGGCTCGGGGATCTGCGCGTACGTGTCGGAGCCCGAGCCCGCCGCCGCCTCCTCGATGGCCGCGTACATCTCCCCTGCGCGACACAACCATCACTGTCAGTACCTGGCGGCGTGGTCGTCAGGCGCGCGGGCGCGGCGGCGCGGCTCGGGGATCTGCGCGTACGTGTCGGAGCCCGAGCCCGCCGCCGCCTCCTCGATGGCCGCGTACATCTCGTCTGCGCGACACAAACATTACTGTTTCATAACGTGATAATTGCACCAAACCGTCATCGTTAAGGCACAGTATGCTTAGCCAAGTTGCCAAGCGCTAGCGCTTAGTAGCGTATCGTAGTTTTCCCTCTCTGTCACTCTTTCTTATTAGAGCGACAAAGACAGTTAGCTGCGATTGACGACTAAGCGCTAGCGATTGGCAACTTGGCTAAGCATCCTGGTCTCACCGCGAGCTACAAAGCTATGAACTATCGGCTATAATAAACACGAACAAAAAATATGCACTCCCATGTAAATTAAAGTGACAAAGCGATACTCGTCCAGCTATCAGCTATCACCGCCGGGCGAGTATCGCCGTGTATCTTTTATTGGGGAGTGCGTATCTCTTGTTCGTGTTTATAGCCGATAGTTCATAGCTTAGTAGCTCGAGGTGAGACCAGTGCCCTAATCGTACGCTAAGCTTGTATGAAAACTTACATAGAGATTTGTATCTCATCATTTTCTAATTTATTATTAAACGACATAAAATGAAAACAAACAATATAAGGACTTAACTTAACTACCTATAAATAAAAAAAATGGCCTAAATCACCGTCAAGGTACCCAGAAGGCTGGCCGCATTCCCCCGTTGTATAGCTAAACTTAAACGCTGTGCAAGATACTGGCCAGCCCTCTGGTCGCCTGAGGTCTCTCTTAGGCGAGCCGCTAGATCTTTAAAAAGTCCACGTGCACTTGGCCCCCATGGCCCCAAGGTCTCCACACCAAACGCCGCAAATATGTAGCTGGTTCCTAAAGCAGCATATTTGCGGCGCTTGAGACTTTCGGCTAATGATGCCGCGGCGCCAGCAGCAACGCCGGTGACCGAAACATGGGACGGCGCCAGAGTGTCAACGCAGGTGGCGTCCCAAACTAGCGGCCGGCCCATGCTCCAGCGTCATTCCGTCAGGCCTCTTGCCGTCGTCCCTGGCCAGACCGTTGGACTCTAGGACGGCCGGTATTTTCGCGCTAACAAGGGCGCGACGGATAACATAATGTTTATAAAGATTAGATACATCGTCCAATGTGATATTTTAATCTGTATTTATTTCTTATTAAATGATAGATCGATTTTAATGTTTTTCTTAATATTCCGGCCTTATCAAATATCTATGGATAATAATTTATCGACGTAGCCTCCTCTCTAGTGCCGCATCATATGGTAGCGCTTTAGCCAATCACAGCGTGGCAAAGGCCCGACCTCGGAGACACCGAGACTCATTACAATTTCGCTTCGTTACAAATCTCTCTCTTTCATATATCTATGGTCACGGACAATATCGAAACGGAGGAAATTTAATAGGCAGCCCCTTTTGCAGCTTCATTTGCAAAATTGTAAATAAGAACCTCTGGAATTCCGATACATCGATTTACACGATTGGACCAAAATCGATGAAATTTATGATGATGGCTGTTTTGACCTTCGTTATAAAAAACCTCTTGGATCCACAGATATACATTTTTATTACTATCGCGTCAAAACTCAAATGGTTCAAAATGGCGGCATTTTCACGAAATGTTTTAGTGCACCTTAAAACGTTATTAACATTGGTTGTTATTGTTAACCTAAATTTAAAATTTGTAGAATCAGAAATAAACATAAAAACGATAATCTTGTCATAACCCCCAAGCCCATCACACCATAACAGGGGAGATGGTATTTCACGTCCGCCTCCTTTGATTTTAAAATTGTTATAGTTTTCGTGAACAGTGACTCGATAAACTATAGAAACGATACCCATGTTATTTTTTACTATTTAACATTTTTACCACTTTTAAGGGTTGCATTATCAAAAAACCCTAAAACGCGTCTTTACTCATTTATGTTTGGGAATACTCCTGTAAAGTTTCGGATAAAATAGTTTAAATACTCAAGATTCCCCATACAAACTTTAGACCCCCATTGCACCCTCTAGCTAGGGTGTGGATTTTACCTTTTTGAGAGCACCTCTGCTACACACTCAAAGAAACCTACGTACTAAATTTGGAATCTCTAGAAACAGAAATGAACATAAATAACAAATCTATATTGATACTTTTCGAATTTTACGCCATCACACCATAACGAGGTTACATGGTATTTCGCGACCACCGTGTTAGATTTTAAAATCGTTATTGTTTTCGTGATGTACGACCCGATAAACCATAAAAACGATACTCGTCTTCATTTTTTCACTTCATTGCCCTTTTTATCTTTTCAGGGGTTGAATTCTCAAAAAACCTGAAATATATCTTTACTCATTTACTTTAAAGAATATTTAAGAACATAAAACAGACCAACTAATCTTGTTCCGCCATACAAACTTTAGACCCCCATTTCAACCCCTTAAGAGGTGAATTTTGAAAAATCCTTTCTTACTCGCCTACACCATAAAAGGAACCTACGTGCCAAATTTGGAGTCTCTAGGACCAACGGTTTAAGCTGTGCGTTGATTTATGTCAGTTAGTTTCTTCTTAAATAACATGTTCGTCTTACAGGTCTGGTCTACAAGACAATAATACGACCAGTACTTACATGTATACGGCAGTGAAACCTGGGCCGTGACTCAAGGTCATGTCCACGCCATTCATGTTGCAGAGATGAAGATGCTGAGGTGGATGTGCGGAGTCACCAGACTGGACAAGATCCGCAATGAATACGTGCGAGGTAGTCTGGGAGTCCGTGACATAGCCGATAAGCTACAGGAAAGCAGGATGAGATGGTAAGGACATGTCAAGAGAAGACCACCCGATTATGTTGGCAACCAATTGCTAAATTTGTCTGTCCCCGGAAAACGTTCAAGAGGGAGGCCTAAGACTACCTGGACAAATGTGTTGCTGGCAGATATGGCTAAATGCAATGTTTCTGAAAACGATGTCAAGGATAGGGAGAAGTGGAGGAGAAAAATAAAGAAGGTTGACCCCACCACCATGTGGGATACATAGCCAGGAAGAGACAGAGAGAGAGAGAGTTTCTTCTTTTATATATATAGATAACTTGCTCGTGAATAAGATCAGTTAAGGTTTCATAGAGTAACCAGCAAAGAAATCACGCACGGATTTATGCCAGTAGCATAGAAATAGGTAAGGTTAGATCACAGACGTTGTGTCACGAGCCGAAGATGTCTTACCCGAGTCATCAGAGACGGTGGCGTAGTGCGGTATGGCGGGCGTAGCGGTACTCTGCGCGCGGATGTTGCTGAGTGGCTCCCGGACCGAGATGCTGGTGTATCCCTCTGCGAAATATGACATATTAGTACATTACTGAGATGATATTACCGGATTGATAAGATGAGCTTACCGGCTGAGTAGGTATGGACAGTGATACGAAGCCGGTAAGCCCATTTCACGGCGAGGCATGTATAGTGCTTTTCTCAAACATATGCAATGAAATAAAAAATACGACAATAAAAAAAACGGGATTTAGCTGTTTAGCCTGTTCATGAAAACCGACGCCATGTTTAAAAAAAATAGTACTTACCGGCCTAGGCCGTTAAATTCGTATGAAAATCTTTAAAGCTTATTATGACGAACATAATGCCAACATTTCATTGCATGTTTGAGAAAATTATATTAATATTAACGGAGTAACACATTCGAAACCTGATGACGAAACTGAGCATTTTTATGACACGAGCAATATCTTCCCAAGTGATACACGGTGTTTTTATCACACTAGGGAACAAAAAACAAACAAGTTTTTCGCTGGTAGTGAAAGAGTTAAGCGTCGTTGACCATACAAGCCCCGCCTGTGGACGTAGTGTCACGGAAAGCGTTTAGGTAAAGTACTAACCGTACCATACTAGCAGTAACATTTTATATCTTTAGCCTGTAGTTTGTTTCGTGCATAATCATATAAGATACTAAGGTATTCAACTTGCAACAGAATTACTTTTCTATAATCGAGCTACGCATGCGAGCAATGAGAAAACAAGGGCAAAAATAAAAGCTTCTGTCAATAACGTGTCTACATATGCCACTAGATAAGTTCTGCAATATATTTGTATGTACTTTTTGGTTCATAAATGGCTATTTATTGCCAGAGTTGGGCAAAAAAAATCGTGGCGACCGCAGCGTGGATGTACCCGCCGCTGAAGTGCTGCTGTTTGTGTCGCGGCGACGGCGGCGTGATGTACGACAACTGTGGCTCGACGGCAGCGCGCCGATATCACGCCGACTCTACTACAGCACACTATCAACTCACTGGCCGAGTCGGTCGAGTCGCCGCTGAAGTGCTGCTGGTTGTGTCGCGGCGACGGCGGCGTGATGAACGACAACTGTGGCTCGACGGCAGCGCGCCGATATCACGCCGACTCTACTACAGCACATTATCAACTCACTGGCCGAGTCGGTGGAGTCGCCGCTGAAGTGTTGCTGGTTGTGTCGCGGCGACGGCGGCGTGATGTACGACAACTGTGGCTCGACGGCAGCGCGCCGATATCCCGCCGACTCTACTACAGCACACTATCAACTCACTGGCCGAGTCGGTGGAGTCGCCGCTGAAGTGCTGCTGGTTGTGTCGCGGCGACGGCGGCGTGATGTACGACAACTGTGGCTCGACGGCAGCGCGCCGATATCCCGCCGACTCTACTACAGCACACTATCAACTCACTGGCCGAGTCGGTGGAGTCGCCGCTGAAGTGCTGCTGGTTGTGTCGCGGCGACGGCGGCGTGATGTACGACAACTGTGGCTCGACGGCAGCGCGCCGATATCCCGCCGACTCTACTACAGCACACTATCAACTCACTGGCCGAGTCGGTGGAGTCGCCGCTGAAGTGTTGCTGGTTGTGTCGCGGCGACGGCGGCGTGATGAACAACTGTGGCTCGACGGCAGCGCGCCGATATCACGCCGACTCTACTACCTCACACTATCAACTCACTGCCCGAGTCGGTGGAGTCGCCGCTGAAGTGCTGCTGGTTGTGTCGCGGCGACGGCGGCGTGATGTAAGGTAGCTCGTGGCTCGACGGTAGCGCGCCGATATCACGCCGACTCTACTACCTCACACTATCAACTCACTGGCCGAGTCGGTGGAGTCGCCGCTGAAGTGCTGCTGGTTGTGTCGCGGCGACGGCGGCGTGATGTAAGGTAACTCGTGGCTCGACGGCAGCGCGCCGATATCACGCCGACTCTACTACAGCACACTATCAACTCACTGCCCGAGTCGGTGGAGTCGCCGCTGAAGTGCTGCTGGTTGTGTCGCGGCGACGGCGGCGTGATGTAAGGTAGCTCGTGGCTCGACGGTAGCGCGCCGATATCACGCCGACTCTACTACCTCACACTATCAACTCACTGGCCGAGTCGGTGGAGTCGCCGCTGAAGTGCTGCTGGTTGTGTCGCGGCGACGGCGGCGTGATGTACGACAACTGTGGCTCGACGGCAGCGCGCCGATATCACGCCGACTCTACTACAGCACACTATCAACTCACTGGCCGAGTCGGTGGAGTCGCCGCTGAAGTGCTGTTGGTTGTGTCGCGGCGACGGTGGCGTGATGTAAGGTAACTCGTGGCTCGACGGCAGAGCGCCGCTGATCGCCACTCGCGCCGATATCACTACGGAATCTGAAATCGTAGGTACTTCATAATCATACTGTAAACTGTATCTTAAATTAGGTTATATAACATAAATAACAGAGGCCCGTTTCTCAAAAGCTTGTTACAGTTGTTACTTGTAATACAAGTGGAAGTCTCTTTTTAACCTCATTAATAAGCAGGGTTTGGATATCTCGTAGCATGGTAAGAAAGTCAAAAAATGCTTTTAATTTCATTTTATCTACGTGTTACTATAGATATTAAAAATTAGAAGGTTAGTTAATAATATTTTTGTTTGCGTGTTTTTTACGTATACATCATAGTGTGGCAGTCTTTTTTTCATTTAAAATAAATTCGAATTCAATTCCAAATTATAGGTATTTATTTCATTTATAATCAACTTTTGGAATGAGTATGAGTTTACTTTTATTATCTAACGTCTTACCGTGCTACGAGATATCTGAACCCTGTTAATAAGATAAGGACCTTGTAACTTGTTTTCGAGAAATAGGTCCAGATCGACCTTGTGCCTCAGTAAACTCAATAAGGCTTGTGTTGTTCATTCATTTCACGTAATAGGTACACTTATATGCGCACAAATTAGCCATAACTTGGGAATAAATATACATAGGCAAGTAGCAAGTTAGCTAGGCATCTGCTAGGTTAGGGCTTGTCCATTAATCACGTCATACCGTATAGGAGGAGGGGGGGTCAAGAAAAAATCACCAATCACCTGTATATCATACGGGGGTTGTTTCATCTGACAAATCACGTGTAATTTTTTGTTACTCTCTCCTGAATAGCATTATAGCTAGTAAAAAAATTACATAATCTATAATTTCTTTAAAACACTTTTTAAACATAAATTACAATTTCACGGACATTTACCTCGTAGTTGGTAAAAAAGTTTTTCCCCATCATGTGTGAAAAAAAGTGGAAAAAGGAAAAAGTGTTATTAAAAGGACTACTTAAGTTGGCAATGAATTACACGTCATATTGGCTAGGGGGGGGGGTCTTGAAAATATCACCAAGTATCACCATGGGGGATGGGGGGGTCTAAAATGGGCCAAAATCGTATGACGTGATTAATGGACAAGCCCTTACGGAGGCAGTCAGAAACCAGTATCATTATTAATACTAGACATAATGTTAAGTTCTGAGTCACCAGACTGTATTGTGATTTACTAGTATATAAATTAAGACTGATGCGATACGAGCACTCGTCATTATTTATTTTTATGTTGATGCCGTTGATTACAATTAGAGCATTCCACTGCCGGAATGAGTAATACATGTAGACAAGTAGTCAGGCAATCAAGTGTTTTAAATTAAATATTATTATTGAGATTTAAACTATTTCAGATCTCAAAACAATAGACGGAGTCTTATCTCAACACCCTGTTTTAATGTTTTTGTTAGAGGACTCCACCAAAGCAGCAAAATTTGGACAGACAGGATAGGTTAACCCATAGAAAAAACTGGTGATGAATCAGTATAAACGACATGTTTTCCGCTAAAATATATAAAGTTAAATAGTACCTGGTCCAGACTGGGTGGCATCTCTTTCGTCGATTGCTATCTCGTCCTCCCTGTTTTCGGGTGTAATTTCGACGGTACTGAAATTAAAAACAGTCAATTAAAAGGAAGGCTTCAGTCCCATTTAATAAAATAATAAACTCTATAATAGGGTGCTTCTTATTTTTGCAATTTTGTAGGATGTTCGAAAGATAAAGGATTGATGATAAAGGAGCTCTTTGCTCTCCGGGTTGCAATTTTCTATGGGGCACCCTCTCATTTTGTTATTTGACATATAAACCATATGTTTTTTTTTTCAATTTCAGCAAACAGCTCCTTTATTGGTTCGAATATTCTACAAAATTGCAAAAATAAGAAGCACCTTACTCTATAAATACCTCCGTTGCCGCCAACAAAAACACATATAAAATTTCATGTTATATAGCAGCAGGAAAAAATAAATAATCACGCACGAAATTGAAAGAGCACTTAGACGTTCATTCTGGTGCGCGATATTTTAGCGAATGTCAGACGACAGCGTCGAGTGATGAGTGAATGAAACGAAAGCAATCAATGTGTTCAAATTACTTGCGTGTATACTCGTAGATAACACTCACATATTATGGGTCTCATTCTGCAGCTTAGCGTACGCGTGCTCGTAGGGATGGTCGCGGCTCGTGGTCGCTTCTGCCGCGGCCTTGTTTCCTACAATCGACAGATTTCGTTATCTTATATCGAAACAATCATAATAGATTAGCCTGGGATCATAAATGCCTACAACATAGTCATCGGCGGCGCTTTCATGTGCGTCAAGCTATACATATGATTAGCTGCGATATAAAGGTCGAAAAGATATCTCGATTTACGGTAGCCATGTCAAGAAGAACTGATATGATAAGATTAACATTTTAATTGAAAAATTAAAGCTTCTCTTATACACAAATAAACCACATTGTTATTACGAGAAGATAAAGATATAAAAAGGTATTATTTTATGCTGGATCACTTGTGGATTTTCCAGCGGATGTCGGTATTCGGAAAGCAAAACAAATCAAATCAAAACTTCTAAGAATTGAGATTAGTTAATCGATAATGGGCATAATAACGGAAATGCTGGTCCGCTTTTCTTCGAAACGTATTATCTTTTAAAATTCATAAATCGCGTAGATAGCTTTGCGATTTTCAATCCAAAGGCCGCCGTTTGAAGCCCCGGCTCATGCCAATGGGTATTTCGGAATGTCTACACTGTATTTAGATAATGCAACTGCAAATGGAAGAAAATAATTGACATTTCTTTTAATCTAATGGGATTTGCAATAAGATTCTATTAACTGTTTTGAATTTGATAAACAATGTTCTATGCTCCAAAAGTTGGATCTGACAATAGATTAAAAGTCTAATTTTATTTGCCTAAGTAGACCTTACCAGTTTTTCTTATCCCAACAAGGCCAAGTTTCCCGTAAAGGATGGAAGGTCAGACTATAGTACTTTCGTAGAAACTATGTTTCCGAGTGGATTGCGGTTTCTTTAGCGAGCCATGGCAAAATAGCGGAATTAACGGTAACCTCCTTACACAATTTGTTTTTTTTTATTATTTAACAATACATAATAAAGCCAAACACCATCCGGAACGAAGACCTGTGGACTATATGCCGCCATACACCTATAGGCATCGAGATTGCCTCCAGGAAATGGAGATGGATAGGTCACACTATCCGGAGAGGAGAGCAAAACAGCTCCTACATCGCCTTTGACTGGAAACCGCCCAATGGCAGCCGACCTCCTGGACGGCCAGTGCACTCCTGGCAGCGATCCGTCTCAAACGAGCTCCGTACGGTTGGCCTATGCTAGAGGGAGGCTAAAAGTGTTGCTGAGGACAGAGAGGCGTGGTGCGATCTTGTGAAGGCCCTTTGCACCTCTGGGGTGCCTTAGGACGTCAACAACATAATAAAGGCGTGTTAAGGACGTTTATGAATAAGGGGGTAAGTATAAAATACGATAAGGATAAGTCATAAGTACCAGCATCCAAGTTGACGGTGGCGTATATCTCAGAGGCAGTGTCGCCGCTGTCATGGCGGCCCACGGGCTGCGGGATCTCGGGCAGGCTGCGCTGACTGTTCTGCGTTGACGCCCTGCCACACACAGAACCTCACCACTACGTTCTATACACATTCAAACTTAGCAAGCCGATATATTGTTTGTCCTTTTGGTCTTATCAATATGTCTTTTCGACAGAAAGGGACTAACAATACTTTCCGGCTTGCTAAGGCACTGGTCTCACCGCGAGCTACTAAGTTATGAACTATCGGCTATAAACACGAACAAAAGATACGCACGTCCGTGTAAAAAAAACGAGACACGGCGATACTCGCCCGGCGGTGATAGCTGATAGCTGGGCGAGTATCGCCGTGTCTCTTTTATTTACACCGGAGTGCGTATATTTTGTTCGTGTTTATAGCCGATAGTTCATAGCTTAGTAGCTCGCGGTGAGACCAGTGCCTAAGTTAGGAAACGTTTATGAATAATGTTGCTAGTATATGATTGGCGTGTCTTGCAGTGAGCTAGACTGCCCGTCTTATGTTAATAAAATAGTGACGGGTAGTCTAATCTGGTCGTGAGATACTGTCGCGCTAATCATGAGCTAAGCCGATTGATCAAGGGTCGCTAAGGCAGGCGTGACATTGATGCGACATGCATGAGGCAACTGCGTGCGAACGGAGCAGCGCTATGCATTTAGGTACTGTCTCCCTCACACACCGTAGCTGCATGGGAAAGCGGCACCAATGTGACGTCTATCTAAGAAACAAAAAAAAATCAACAATTCTTGACAAATAATATAGGTATTTCGGTTTCGTAAATACATTATTACAGTGACATTGCTATAGTGATTTACATATGTATAGTTAAACACTACGATAGGCACTATAAACTAGGGGTTGACTATCGATAAACTTAAAGGGCACTAGTAAAAGAAAAATAATCTTTAGAATTTCGATCCAGGAGTTTAAAGGGCAACAAAATACCTAAGCATTATTTTCTGCAAATAGGTATTAAGCAATTGGAATAAAGGAAAAAAGTATTTAAGCCGCAATTATGCAACATTTAAACGACTAGCACATCTTGCGGTGACTTTTGTGATTTAATATCGAGCTAATAAGTAAGTCTTTCTTGCGAGAATCTCGCCAAGATTCTAGTCGTGCTCACCTAAACTAGTTACAGTGTACAGCTTTGTAGGTACCTCTAGGTCTAGGTCAAATAGTTTAGAAAAAGTTGATATTAAGGGTCTGCTTCACCATCCCTAAATAAAATATATTTAACACATAAATGTTATCTAGCTATCCTTTTTTTTTCGTGCCTGAGAAAAAAAATTGTGATACTTTTATCTGACGGTTATATTTATCCAGGGATTGTGAAACCGTCCGTAATATAAGTAAAAAAGTGCTGCAATTAATAACATAAGTTGGAATCGAGAACAATCATAAAATTTACAAGATCAAAAAAGTGGTAAGTAAGGTGCGTTGGAGTAAGTTGAAGCTCTTTTTTTATTGGGGAAAGATAGAAAGTCTTCTGCTTCTGCTGGTAGAAGGCAAAGGTAGTATTTTGTCTTACCCTATTCAACTAACGGTTCCATCTTACCCCAAACGCAAAGTACCTAACTAGTTTCTGAAAATAGCCAGTTATTATGTGACAGCACTACGACAAAAATAGGATTTTGTTTGGTGATTCTCAGTTTCCCTATTGTTGCAATTTTTGTATCTTACCTCTTCCGTATGTGACATGCAAATATTATTTATCGATCACTGTTCATGCATATTCTATTGTTACAAGTATAATGTAAGTATGAGTGTTACATTGTTATCAGGCGTTATTGAATCATGCACATAAATATAACAGGAAACGGGTTAGCCATAAATTAAAAAAATATTACATCAATATTAGCCTCGTGCAACTCAAGACTTATACCTACCATAGTTTAGGATAAGTATGTAATAAAAGGCCCGCCGCCTCACTCTTTCTCTTTGGAACTGATTTGAAGAATTTTAGGAAGAGGAGAAGGGCGCTTCAAATACGTGGAATCAACTGTTTATGATATTATACCTTATAACATAAATTGATTTGTTCAAGCAAATACTGTACTAGCATGTACCTAATGTCATCATGAACTTGTTACCACTGGCAGTCGGTAACAAGTTCATGATTGACTGGTAATACGAGTAACGGTATTTCCACAATACCTAGTCAGAGACGAAATTTCTTTAAAATTAACGCAAAATTACGAACTTTACTCAAATAATTTTAATATTTCGAAATATGTATATCTCTTCGATCAGTACAATCAAAACTAGCGAAGAGCTTGTCGAGCTACCTATAAGCTCTGTGTAGGTTTTTAGTTCATTGCTCTTGCTTCATAATAGGTATAGGCAAATTATTGCAGATTTACCCCTTATTCATAAATGTCTTAGTTACGTTAACTTAGCAAGCCGATAAGTATTATTTGTCCCCTTCGGTTCGGTGTTATTAATAGATCTATAAGACCGTAAGGGACAAACGCTAATAATAAGGGGGTTAAAATATAACAGCAGTTGCATCTTTTCGCCGAGAAAAAATGTTTAACCAAATCACGTACTTAAAATAGTTTTCATTGGAAGTATCTTTCAAGCATATCGTGAGTGCTCGTATTTTTTGGATTCCCAGATAAAATTGCCTAGCCTCATATTCATAACATTTAATTTGTATTTTTTTCACAGAATATTATCCACATTTTATGCGAATGATAAGTTCCCTAAAACGTATTTTTATATATATTTTTTTGGGTCGGCGGATTCGATTTTCAGATTAATGAGAAATCTGTAGGTTAATTAAATACTGGACACTTAGGTTTTAGTATTACGTGTTACAAGCGTCTATTGTTACATTTCAACCACCATCTTATTCGACTGAACAATGTTTAACTGGATTCATAATTCTCATGGAAAATATTCCAACGTCACTTCCAAGCTCATATCTTTTCACAAGATCCTCAGTTTTATCTGAGAGACAAAATATCAAATAGCGTGAGGATTTACACGAAGCATCGTAATGTATAGTAATTTATAAAGTAGCTGTAGGTAATGCATTGCAGGAAGTTGAGATAATCAACCTATTGATAGCATTGATTATCTAAATGTAATTCGATGTTACATACAACATGCATTGGATGAAAGCAGGAACTTAAATTTTAAATATGTATACCTATTATTTTATATGCATCTATCTATTATATACAGGGTGGAACAGAACGACGATCATTCCCGCTACCGATCGAGTCTACCAAATTACCTACGATGAACTTTCAGTACCAACATCGAAATAAAATATTGATTTAAACTTTCACAATTATCACTCATATTTTAAAGACAAACGGGTTTTAATTTCCAGTCTGCCTGCGACCACGGGTGTAACGTCATGCCCGAAGCGTCAGGATATAATTAAACGTAAGTTTACGCGATTAAGATCCGTTTGTCTTTAAGATATGATCGAAATAAAAGATAAAAAATGTTAACCCCGTACAAAGTGAGTTAGTTAAATATTGTTAGTTCAATAATATTAGTTCAATGGAATGGAAAAGTCAATTTTCAATGTACGTTTTTGATGTTGGTCGCATTCTGAAAGTTCTTTGTAATGGTTGGTAGACTCTGTCGTTAGCGGGAAGGATCGTCATTCCATTCCACCCTGTATATCGTCGCTTAGTACCCACATATAATATAGCATGAGAGAGCAAACGGAAAGATAGTTTAGACTACGTTAGTAGCAAAGATATTTTGCAAACTACAATACAGTCGTATCCAGTAAAACATGTTTCAGGCAAATGATGGAATCTAGAGTTTAGTAGATTAGTAGCCCTTTTCCTAGCGTCGAGGGCATGCTAAAGAATCACAAACAACTCAACTAATATAAGTGCTCAGTCTTTGAAATAATCATGCTGTTATAATTATAAAAAAATACTAGATGGCGCTGATCAATCCTCGTTTCCAGTCAACAAAATACATGTGGTCTCACTTTTCGACAGTATTCAGTGGTAATAAAGTCGAAAAGTGGTAGGTTTTTGTTGACTATACCTAATTTGATCAATATCGATGGAGTATTCAGCACCCTTTATACCCATAATATCAATATGCGAGTGGAACCATAATGATATCTCTATTCTTCAGATCAGAGTGAAGAGATGACATTATGTCCTCGGTCGCCACGAAAGTTTTCATTATCACTGCATGATTGTTTCAATCAAATAGGCCGGTAATACAATGACGAATTGCGAAATCGCAGCGAAATTTAGACAGCTGACAAAATTTCGCGTATTTTCGCGGTTGCAAGCGTCAGTGTACTAAAAGCATTAGCACATTAATTAGATCAGTTGTGTGTGTTGAATAGGGACCAACCGCTTTATGGACGCGGGCGTCGTCGGCGCCGGCGAAGGGGCCTCCTCGTCGAAACGGATTTTGACTACACCGGCCGTACCGACCAACTCACTTCTGTTAAAAACAATGTTTTGTTCAAACTTTTAATGTAAAATAATAGCCGCTTAAATTTAAATACATAGATATAGGTATTTTATACAGGGTGGGAATAGACAGTGAAAAAACTACATGATCCTGTGCTTCTAGGCTGCTATGCGAAACTGATCTTAGACCATTCACTGATTTTAAGTACCTAATTGAAGATGTGTTTTTGTTAATTATCGTTAGACAACTGCTACGGAACTATTCATACTTAAAGGAAATGCTTTGATTGGTATTAAAATAGAAAAAGGTAGAAAAGGTTTATTCATGGAAATATAAAATAAATTTTACAAACATAACAGTAAATTAAAAACATTAGAAAAAAAAACATAATTTAAAAACATACATTTTCGTCCATTTGGGTATTTCGGATTATTTTTCGGTCCTGTACAAGTTTTTAGTCCTGCATAAGAGGAATGTGATTGGTGGATAGTTTATCAAAAATGCTCTTCTTTATCTCGCAAAATGTGTTTCGAAAATCTGGTAACATCTTCATTCAATTAAAATCAAGGGACTTTAGCATAGTAACACTGGATCAGTAAAGGTAGCTGCCCTTACTGACCCTCTATCTAATTACACCCTGTATACTAAAAAAAAAAAACCCAAGTCTGTTGGAGACCAAGGTGGGACTCAAAGCCCCCATCTTTGGCTTTTGCTGTTGCTGATACTCCAAGTTTATAATTTATATGTATAGTAGTGTTAAATATTTGAATTTATATGCTTAGATATGCCAGAAGGATTAATCTGACGTAAATCCAAAAAAATATGATGGGAATTAATTATTCACTAGATCTGTACCGCAACCACATAATTATAAAGTAAATAAGTATAATATTTTGTAATATCTTATTTCATAATAGGTTTTGAGCATAGGTATAGGTCAGTATTGCTATTTATTTATAGAATGTTGCACTATAAAGAACTTTAATTCCTTCTGTCTAATCTCACACCTGGAAAAAGTAAATAGTATAACGGCCTTATTCATAAAAATTCCTTGTTGAAGGTTTGAGGGGCCCAATAGTTATCGAGCCGATAAGTCTTTTTGAACGTTTTATAAGAAGTGTTATTCATAAACGCTCAATATCTCTCCGATAACTGTTGAGCCGCTGTTGAACGGATTAGACGCGTTATGTTGGCGCCTTGACAAAATCATAGACAAAAATGTGGTCTCACCGCAAATTAAAAAAAAATTTGACAGCTGTCTGGCGGGAATTCGCAAATATTTCCTAATTCCTTGTTACTTACTTTTATCTCAAATAATTATATTATCATCATCTTGAACCTGAAATTATTAGGTACTTACTACGTATTCTTTTACCTAGGTAACTAATCAAAACAGTTAGCTTTATGATTAGGTACTTGCGATGACGGTCAGATAACGAAACATAATTGTATGGCTAGTTAGTACCTAGGTATGGGCAGTTAGTAGTACGGGTAAGTAATAAATAAATATTTACTTCCTTGCGACCCCAACACCTAATTGCAGTTAGAACCTGAAGTTCTGGTGTGAGGCCAGCTCCTCTGCGATCTTTCTTCAGGTCTTCTTTCACCAACTCTACTATATACAAAACAGTCGCCTTATTAAAGTGGTATCGCCGCCTAAATTCAACATCGGGCAGATCCTCAATGGGATCTGCCCTTATGTTATATGTTTTTGGACGCCGCGGCGGATTACACAAATTATTTATGGCATCAATAGCGTTTAAGGCCTGCATGATGGAGTCTCACTGCGTATTGACGTTGAAGTTGAAATGGTTGAAAAACTATCAACAAAATTTTAAATTAAAAAAGTTGGAGATTAGTTTTCCCACCATTTCTGATTCGTGTAATGTTGCATGTAGAGAAAATCGAAACTGCGTAACTACTTACAATAAATCATCGGATATTTATTTTAAATACCTATCTAAATATAATTAAGTATCTCTGGATACATATTTAATAATAATCAGATGAATAGACGATATAAAAAACTATACACCAAATCAGACTTTCATACCTTTATCTTTTCTCTTCTGCCTACTTTAAACGCATGGTTATGCACCTGTCAAAAATCAGCTGATCAAAATTTTGGTAGCCATCTTGTTAAATAAGAAGTTATAAGACCGTTATAGAAGGGTCCTCGGCTCTATAACTTTCGGGGGATTTATAGTAGGTTTGAGCAGCTGAATAGCGCCATTGAACGTTTATGAATAACGTTTTTAGCCATCCGGTCAACAACGACCCATCAGCGGGCGCGTAACTTTTTATGAATAAGGCCGTAAGTAAATATTATCAAAGTTATATTCAGTATTATTAGGTAACCTGATCTTGCACTTCAACCTTTGGTATAAAGAAAATAATGGTACTGGTAGCCAAAGGGTTTAGCAGCCTTACCGAACAAAAGGTGCCTTTCCCCACGGATGAGGTCAATATTTTAGGTGGTGTACTAGCAGGACCTATGAATACTCCATGCTTAATATCAGCTCTAGATCTTCTTTTGTTTCAGAGTTATTCAAGATAATGTAAAATATACAGGGTGCTATTGAAAGTGGCATATTTCGTAAACTGTTCAAGTTAGATCAACCAAACAAAAGTGTGTATGATAACAATAAAGTAAACTACAAAATGCATATTTTTAACCTGCATCTTGTCCTTATTTTTCATAATAAAAAAAGGTTTCTTGTTTTTTTTTCCATATTTTTTTTTATTTCACGCGGAGGTACACCTACAAAAAAAATATGCATACATAGCCACTAATGTCCACTGTATACATAAATAAAAATATTTCCGTAAATCATCGTGCGTCATGGTAAAAAAAAATTTTTTTTAGAAGTAGTCGTTACTGGCATACAAATAAAGTACCAGTGCAGTGTGAACATAAGTTAAGGACTGTTCATTTTACTAAGCGGACATGAAAAACTTCACGTAAATATTTTTTTCTTTTATCATATTTTATTTTTATTTGTGAAATATTATTTAATTAAAAATAGACAAATAATAAGTAATGTCTCAATTAATATATTAATTATCGGCAACTACATTTTTAGACTACTGTTTGGCCACGAAACCTATGTTCTGCAAACTACTTTTTGACATTTTACGACTAGTTGCGAACTGTACACGTTTGAATTTTTTCAATGATTTAGTTTTTCGTCTATCGTTTCTTAAGTATACCTTCACAATAGGCCATTACCGCTATATAGGATGAAGATGAAGACAATTTTATGGATGTCGTCTTTTTAAACCAATTCTATGATTATTTAATTAAATAGCTCTAATGTCTAACCCTTTTGGATGCAATATTTTCTATAAATATCCCAGCTAACTTGGCCCTGTTGCGAAATAGGAAGCAGTTAAAAGACCATATAATCAAATTGCCTGCCAAGCAAGGGCGTTCTTCCCGAAATTGTTTTTTTGTATGATTTTCTACTCAGACACATACTCTTCTACGACAGGATGACAGTATTAGGACTGCGGTAATGTCATTACTATCATATTTTAGGTACCTTTTGTGGGCCACCAAAATGCAAAAATTCCATACTTTTTTAGTGAAACGACGTAAAGTTCAATAGCCAATTTTAAGGTATGCAACTAAGATTTCTGTGTTTAGACTTCGGTGAATCTTCAAGCATATGACACTCTATAAATTGATTAATGATTTAGTATAACGTCGACTTAAAATGTCCTAGATATTTGCAATCTTTCACAGTGAATATTTTTCTGTACACCATTGTGCAGAATCAATTTACGATTATCAAATTGAATATGTCTTATCAGATATATAGTAATCGATACTTGAAAAGCAAACATATATCAATTGAAAACGATGGCTTTGCTAATTTCATGGCTGTAAACTGTTCATCGATCGATTTTAAAACCGATGTATAATAGACGTTTAAGTGTGTCCTCTTAGTAAAATGAACAGTCCTTAGTGTGTAGGTATACAATCTCTCGACACTTACCGCACAAAATATCATTGACGTAAATTGAATTATTAGTGCATTTGCTATATAAATCAGCCTCTTGTCCAGTTTGTATGCATTTTTTCTTTCCACATATATTTTTTAACGTTTTTTCACAAGACTTACACTTAATTTTTTCCATTTTCCTACAGAAAATGCAAGAAATCAAATGTCGAAAACAATACTATGTGTCAAATGTTTATCTCTCTTTTATAAAGCAAATGTACTAATAAGTCAATTTACGTCAATGATATTTTGTGCGGTAAGTGTCGAGAGATTGTATACCTACACACTAACTTATGTTCACACTGCACTGGTACTTTATTTGTATGCCAGTAACGACTACTTCTGAAAAAAATTTTTTTTTGGCATGACGCACGATGATTTACGGAAATATTTTTATTTATGTATACAGTGGACATTAGTGGCTATGTATGCATATTTTTTTTGTAGGTGTACCTCCGCGACAATAAAAAAAAATATGGAAAAAAAAAACAAGAAACCTTTTTTTATTATGAAAAATAAGGAAAAGATGCAGGTTAAAAAAATGCATTTTGTAGTTAATTTTATTGTTATCAAACACAATTTTGTTTGGTTGATCTAACTTGAACAGTTTACGAAATATGCCACTTTCAACGGCACCCTGTATATTTTACATTATCTTGAATAACTCTGAAACAAAAGAAGATCTAGAGCTGATATTAAGCAGGGTGTATTCTTAGGTCTTGCTAGTACACCACCTAAAATATTGACCTCATCCGTGGGGAAAGGCACCTTTTGTTCGGTAAGGCTGCTAAACCCTTTTGTTGTGTCATTATATACAGGGTGTTTTTTTACATTTCCGTTAAATTGGACAGGTTACTTGGTATATTGGCTTTTGTTAATTTCGTAAAAAAAAACATACATAAAAAATTGTAATGGCAAGTGCGACAGAACCTTAAGAATAAGATCTCAGATGACTGACAGCAAACGTCAAAATATTTAAGTAACATTAGGATGTAAGAAAGGTTGCTATACACTTGTTCAGCCATTAAACTTATTTTTTTAATAACTCAATAACAGTAAGAGTTAACACACTAGTTTCTTAGTGAAATTGACTATTTTTGACCTAAATAAGCTTTTCTTTAATTTAACGGAAATCAATAAAAACATGTGTATATGGACTCTAACATTACATTAGCGTAGTCATAACTAAATAATCTAATAGTGTAATAATGTTCTAGTTTTGGTAATTTGTCAAGGTCAGCCAGATAAACCAAAAAAGCCTGTAGCCAACCAAGAAATATTGCAGTAACAACTGCCAGTTGTGTAACACAAACACAGCTGTGTAAAATTGTAATTGAATACCTTCAGTTGGCTAAAACTATAATTTAGGCCCCAAAAGGTTAAGAGACTGGTAATATAAATAATGAAATAATTAATTACAAATTGCAATTGTTAAGATATTATGAACTATATTAATACAACATCTTGATAAACATAATATACTCTGATTTAGTATCCAAAAACTTGATTCTTAGACAGCTTGCTTTTGCAAGGGGGTTGATTCATATAATATTATAACTAGATTATTCATGAGTATTCACAGAGATGGGGAAAATTTATTCAAATGACGGATAACGGTCGGATGATTATTCTTATTCAAATAGATTATTAGTGGAATAATTTATCCGGGGATAATTTATTTGTCAAATGAATTTTCACGAATAATTACTAAAACAAAGTCACTTTCTGCAGTCTGTCTGTCCCCATGTATGGTCAGATCTTTAAAACGATGCTATACGCAATTGATTTTGATGCGGTTTTTTTAGTAGTATTTATTCAATAGAAAGGTTTATAATATGTATGATGCATGCATAATATTTGCAAATGCCAACTGAAAACTATGAGATAGATCAAAAGAAAGTACTATAGTATTGTAGACTTTAAAAAGGTCTACAAAATAGTCCGCTATGATGGTATTCAATGAGAAATACCACGACACGGTAAGTTAAGAATGTTTAGGCAAAATTGCTATATGCTTTGCACTGCAACCAAATGGTAACTGACAAGTTTAAATTATGGTTTTAAAGATTCGCTCAGAAGCAAGAAACTGGTAAGAAAATACGGTTTTGTAGCTCATAAATATACTTGTCTCTTTCTAGGCCAATAGAGAGTTACTTTGTGTATGACTAACCCATTGTCACGCTAATTATACTTACTACCTGGACTTATTTTTTACCCCTAACCCTTAACATTCTTTAGTGTGTTAGAACTTAGAACAAATTACAGTATTCACAATAAAATTTATGTTAAATATTATTTTGGTTCATGTTGTTTAATTTAATAGAATCCAACTGACAAAATATGTTTTTCATAGATTCATTAGATAGAATGAAAATAACAAATAAATCATTCATCATTTAATAACCAGCAGAATAATTCATCCATGGCTGATTTATTTGCGGATGATTCATGCATGAATAAATCATCTGCGAATAAAGAAATTGTGAATTATTGTTTATTCAAATAATTATTCCCATAAAAATTTATTCAAATAATGCCCATCTCTAAGTATTCATAGCAACAAATGATTGTTACCAATGTAACAAAGTAAAAACAAAATTTGGCCAGCATTCACAATCTTTTATTTATTTCATAGAATCATATTAAGGAATAGACTATGATTGATCAGACTTCCTAAATAAGAAACTGAATTATATATGAAAACCTGAGTTACTATAATTAAATACCGGTATATGATTGCTAGTTGCAACATTCTAATGTTTACTTTGCTGACCCTTAATGTTTGACAATGTTTAATGAAGACAGCAAAGTTAATAGTACTATTACTATACCATTACCTAACAATATTACTTAACAAAATGCAGATTATTTTAAATTTATAAGTAATATTAAACAGACTTTTAGAGTAGACTAATAATATTAATACAGGATATAAATATGTCTTTGAATACCTTTGGCTATTAAGTGCATTATCTTTTGGTAAAGGCATAGATATTATAATTTTTCTAATTATGTTCCTGTGATATTTGCTGGCATACATACAGTTCTATATGTATTCAAAACACCTATTCAACAATATTTGGAATGACATGGAAATTATGATCAGCATAATAATATAATGCAGAGTACCATGAAGGCTCTAATAGATGTCCAAGGTTGTTGTTATTGTAACATCAGAACAAAACACGAAATGAGAATTTGTATATTATGGCTTTAGCTGTATACTGTAAGAGCATCTTATAAGAAACCCATGACAAGTAAAAGAAATGGTAATTGAAATAATAAACTTACTTCTGATTGGAATTCTTGCAGCCACAAACACACGCGGAAAGTGCAGTAACGAGAGTGACGAGCACCCCTACACTTAGCGCTATCTCTATTAGAGTATACATAACCAGAGTTTCTCAATCTATCAAACAAGACTACAAGGCGAGATGCAATCCATGCCCAGCATCTGTTAAGTCACTTCCTTAAAAAGACACGCTCTGTGTGCATAACTTTCTTCCATCTGAGTAAAATGCATAGGAATGTAGGGCACTGGAGTTGGTGACCACATAAGCTTTAACTCAGCGGTGAAGAAATGTCACTATTCATGGAATACCGTGGCCTGTAACCCGCATCGCACTCGCACAATATCAATACATTAATAAAACGTTGCATTTAAAAAATGTTTGAAAACAAAAATTAATGGATAAACACGTCTTCACGACTGTAATGTAAATTGTAAATGTCATAAATATTGACCAGTGACCATAGATTCCTTAAGTGAGTGACAGTCCAGTCACTATAGTCATTATAGTCCAATAACTAATAGCCGCTAACTTTACTAAAAGTATATACATGGTTAGTATAGCACTAAAATACCTAGATTTATGTGCAATTGCAATAAAGTTAATATTTAAGATTAGAAGAAGATTCACAAGTTATCACCAACGTTACCAGTGTCTTTAGTTAATACTCAAATAATATATCTCAGGCAGCGAAACCGACGAAACGTTTTGATATTACCTCAGCCCCAGATAATTAGCAATATTTGCAAAAAATAATAAAAATGATATTCGATTTCATTTGACACTACGTTGCATATACTTTCATTATGATTTTACAGAAATAAAATGCCCGCACTTTGCTCCGGTTTGGTTAGATATCAAGGCTCGAAGTCAAAATGATTATTAGAGATGATATCTGAACGCACTTTTGGCTATTGTTTGAAAATCTGTCAAACTAGTGTCAATCTCAAATCAAATCAATCTACCTTAGCGTTCCGTTGTGAATAGCGAGTGGCGACCGTTGGTGCTAGTTTGATATAATTGAATACCATATTTTTGAACACATTAGTGAAGATACTGTATCAAATTTATAGTATAATTGGGCGGCAATACTTGAAAGAAAAAACTCTTATGAAGAAGCTAGGAAAATTCACCCATAATCAAAATAACCTAGCATGAAAGCCGGTATGGAACCTAAAAGTGAAATCTTTTCCAAAAGACTAGTAACCGCAGTGCTATGGAATCTCGGGCTTCAAATATTTTTGGCTGTTGTGTTGGTGTTTTTTATTCAAGTGGATATCCTACATCCAATATCTTGGTTCACATCAACCTTTAATGATATATTTGGATGGAAGATGGGTCTGAATATTGTTCTGCTGGGGTTGGTATCATTTTTTCAAGCATACATTTATGGAAGATACTACATGGTCCCTTTGCCTAAATACTTCACCAGGTTTTCAATGTTTTTAAATTTGTTCACATGTCAAAATGTAATCTTTAGCATTTTGTATGCTCTAAGTGGATACTTCACCATGAGCCTGTATTCGTCGCTTGCTAAAAGCAACTTTAATGTGCTGAAAAAGAAATGTGAAAATTATGATGGTCAATGTCTCATGGAGCAAAGTCTATTCTTACAGTTTGGTGGAATGTGGATGGGTCTATATTATTTTTTGAATGCCCACATTTTCAGCGCACCAATACTAATGTTTCCACATGTTTATCAGAGTAAATTTCAACAGTTGAAGCAAGCTATTGGAAGAATATTGTCTATGGGATTTAGGAATTCTATTATGCCTGTGGTATATTTCTGCTTATTTTACTATTTGTGGGGCAACAAGCCCAGGAGTGTTGTTTCTGATGTCTACAGTTTGTACCTAGAGGATGCTCCTTTGGACAATATTCTAAACTTAATAAGATCTGGCATTTGGATTGGACTCTGGTTTTACACTAGCTTGTTTTTTGTTTCGGTCTTTACCATGAGGACTATCTTCAACATAGTGTTGACAGAACCAATGAAGTTTCACATTGAATCCGAATCTGGTCTGACATTATATACTGCACTATCCCAGAGAACACAATTTACTGGATATTTAGGAGCCCAAGATTTGAAGATAGTGTCTCAGGTAGACTCTATAAGAAGAATGCAAATTTTTACCCTGTCACAGCCAGGTGGACATCCAAGAAATTGGAATCATATACTAGAGTCTTGTTTAAATATAATTAATAGCTATACAAAGGAACTGGAAGTGATTAACAGTGATGTGAAACCAATTGAGGTTGGCAACTTGCAAAAGAACTTGAACATTACACCACCCTCTAGACCACTGTATTCTGGAAATTTGAGAAATTTGGCACAGTTTCCTGATCCAGATATGCAAAAAGATTATAATTATAATCTAAACAAAGCCAAAGATAATGATGAGATGACATTTACAAAAGCTTTCAAAGAAGAATTCAATGGCTTGCTGCAGAGGCTGTGTCAGAAGCCAGGAATTAGTTACTTCTTTGGAGAGCTGACTGATACTAAGCTCAAATTCTTGCTAATGCAGGCACAGCCCGTGATGTGGACCTGTGAGGGCCTGGCATTCATTGTGGCCGCATCATTAAAGGAAGACAAGTATGGTGTTGTACAGAATGATTTGCCAATTGTGATTTCGGCATTAATAAACCTAAAGAGCAATTTAGATAAATTAACTAAGCTAGGCCTGGTGCCTAAAAAACATATACTGAATGATGTGTTTGCTATTAAAATGAAGTCAGCCCTTATGACTTCAGTCAAAAGGAGCATATATAAAATAGTTATCACCTTTTCAAAATACTTGCATGAGATACCTATGGACCCTGATGTACAAATTGCTGTTCAACCATTCTTATTGTGTAAGGAATCCTGACTGATGTTTTGTTACTGTTAATGATATCTTACATCTAGTTCATATTTTGTGAAATACTTTTGTATGGTTAAATTTGTCAGAGTTGGGTTAGAAATGCCAAATAAATCAATGAGAATATATTAGCCTTAAAATTGCTGCTGCATGATGTAACCATGTTTTATTTGGATGAAGTTAAAGAAAAAATTTCTACTCCACCAAAAATTGTCAATTAAGTTTTAATCTTATGCTTATGTCAAAATTAATTTCATTTACAAATTTCAGAGGTGGAATATTTTTTGTTAAACTGCATCCTGTTCACCTAAACTAATTTCAGGTTAATTTAAAGATTAAGAAACATTTTTCTTTATAAATAAATTCTTTATTAAAACTGCTACAACATCAATAAACAACATATATTATCAAACATAATAAGGTACTCCACCTATTATCTTGCTTAGGTAAAAAACAAAAATAAATGCAGTTTCCATGTATGGATAGAAAAATGTGTACACCCCATGCATTAATAAATTGGGTACACAGTTTTGCAAACAACAGTACTGGAAGTAGCTAGTGAGTACATCTTTAATTTGATCACAGATTTGTTAATCAATATAACTGACATATTATTAATTATTATTGTGCTTAAGCTAGGTTTTGGTGTCATCAAAAGCATTGCCGTATGTCCTATGGTAGATACAAATACTTTTTATTTTTTATAACAGTTCATTAAAATGTTCATTTATTTTCTATTAAGGCTAATACTCTAATCAGTATATTTAACTAGTTTAGATCTGGTATTGCTTAATTATCTTTTGATAAGAAAAGTTCCTTGAGTCAGGTGTTTTAATGTAAGGCTAATATGCAGAATTAAATTATTTGTATAATTATGCGTTTGTTTTTCTTCTGCTTACAATACCTTCCTATCATATGTTATAATTATTCAATTTAGAATGAACTTGCAGACTTGTAGCAATTTTAAAAATTCTGTTTTATAAGGCTATCTAGGTATTTCAGTATAAAATAAAAATTGGCCAATACTGGGTTACTTAGAGCACATTATGCATCTTGAGTACTATCTATTTTTTTAACATTTTTAACACCAATGACATGTATCGGCACTGCAGGTTCAACAAGAAAGACCGATATATTTTATGTCACGGTTCACTGACCAATATAGACCACGCACGTGCGTAAAGTTCAAATTCAGTTTGACACTGGTAACGTGGCGCCTAAGTGACAGCTTTTGTATTTGCCGAGGCGTTGAAAAGGTTCAATACCTTGACAACAAAGGTTATAAAACTTTACTTCAGTAAATAATATGTGCAAGTGCATCCGCTTAATGCCTGCCCGACACCCGTGAATATTTCAAAATGAACAATTAAATGTGGTGCAAAAAATTGGCGCCTTAAACTATTATCAACAACTACTTACATCAACGTTTTGGAGACATGGAAGTACCTTCTAATACACGAAACAATAAAATATATTTTATTTTTAATTATAAGATCAATATCTCATGATATCTCCTCAGTCATCATTATGGATACAAATCCTTTGAAATTACGAGCCGTCAGAGTTCCTCTGCTGATAAACATATCCTCTAAGTATTCATTTCCTTTGTCACTATCATCAAGCAATGGTTTCTGTGATCTTGATCATCAACCTGTTGTTGGGTTCTTTCATTGTGGGTCTCGCCTCGCCACTGTAGCACCACCCAGTATGGAGACTGGTATTAGAGCAGGGTGTCCTCATCTCGTAGGTCGCTGCTGAGAAGTAGCGAGCGCTGGCTGGCCGCGCCCAGTAGCGCGGTGCGCTCGGCCGAAGACGTGCCTGATTCGCTTATAGATGCTGGAACATTATGAGTTTGTTTATTCATGGTAAATAAACTAGTCTAGAAATCGTCGGTTGACAACCAAAATTTATTAAGTAACAAATACTTACTTGAAATAGAAATCGTATCTAAGTCCTGATTCAATACTGACATAAGAGGTTGCTAAGAGTAGTGACAATTTTTATAGTGAATTTTAGTTGTCAGCCGACGAAATTACCTTTGGTATTGGTTTTACAAGATGACAACCAAAATTAGGGTGTCAGAAGAGTACATTGCAATACAAGTGCATCATAATAGTTAGGTTGTACCTATCTATGCTATGTGTCAAAAAGGGTGCCATAAAATAGTCAACAAATCTAATAAAACTACCCTCTCGTTCACTAATGTTATTAATTATCATGCGTTATTATGTAATTTTAAGCGAGATGAATATTAATTGAATTAAAAATTAGAATATTTGACACTGTTTTTTACAATTACAATACTTACAAATATAAATTAAAATATCAATGTAACACGATTAACATTCATGCATGTGAGAATCCAGAAAGAGTAAGAAATTAAGATACGTGACCAAAGATGTATGTGTGTGTACAAAGCAAAAATGAACTATGTGATTTGAATTGGTTTGCAATAGTGCCATACCCAGTTTATGAATGAATTATGTCATAAATTGGGTACTTTGCAGACAGCACAATAAGTGTTACCAGGAATGTAAAAATCTAGATCTGCTAGCGGTACTTGACAAGTAGTTAGTGTTTTTAAAAGCATTTGCAAATCATAGATATTTCTAAACTTGGCAAGGTGTTCAAAATAGTCTTCTAAATGAGTAAGACAATATGGACATTACTTTAAAAACCTCACCCCTTTAAACACTATAATCATGGAAAAATAATAGATAGCGATATGTTTCCACAAAATCAAGTGATTTGTGCCTTTAAAAAAGATTGAACTGACTTCAACGGCAGGACACCGGCAAATGGGACGGTCCGAGCCGCATTTTAAGTGGTGAACCCTCTACGTACATACACGTCTGGCCTTGGAAGGAGGAGACAGCGGTACGACAGCGGGTATGAGGTATACATACGAAGGCGTGTTTACCGTCGGGGCTGGCCGTGGGCGTGGCGGTGCGCTGCGACGGCGGCTCGGGCGACGCCAGCGCGGCGCGGGCTGAGCCGCCCGGGGACTCCGTCATGGAGGCTTGTAGGCTGTAGCTTTCTCTGTGGTATAAGGATTCTCATAATAATGGAGGAGTCATGGGTTTTGTCTAAAATAGTTTCAAATATTGTAGGATCTGCTCACATTGCTCAAAAAAATTGTATCCAATTAAATACAGATTGACAGTTAATTTGTATGATTATCAATACTTGTTTATTATTTCGCATAATTAAGAAACTCCACGACTTACTTTAAAACCTTCATTTTAAATAAAATAATCAACTATTGAATTTCGAAACATTAATTTTAATTACACGTGCATTTCGCGCTAATAATTGTATACAAACTCTTTGAGAACTGTTCATAAATTATTTCTCGAGCCTGACAATCACGAAGAACATCTATTTTATTCTATCTATCTAATTTCACATAGCACTTCGGATTTTGTGTTAGTGACAAATTATATAAAAACTTCTAGGAATCTGATGCTATTGTCATTGTGACAAAATACTAAGTAGTCCATGAATACATTTCCTTGGCCGTGTGCCGCCGCGTACTTTTAATCCATCCCGCTCGTAGGTTCTCGTGTTGGTTGCTGTGTCCCTACTGTACATACATACATCTCTATTTTACTGCTTCTGGCGGGAACTGCGCAAACTTATCTTCACGGCAGTAAGGTAAAGTTATAAGGTAAGGTATACTTGTATAGCAGTTAAGGTAAGGTATATCTTGCCGTCGCACAGTGACCGTCTTGAAGGCGGTAGCAGCGCTACGCGTGTTGTCCGGCCCGGGAACTACGCAAACTAGCCAGACTCCTAACATGACGGCAAGGTAAACGCACCTGTATCCCGACGTAGAGGAGGTCTGGGATATCTCGCTGTCGTAAGAGGTGTCGGTGTTGATGGCGGTAGCAACGCTACGCGTGTTGTCCGGGCCGGGTACTACGCAAACTAGCCTGACTCGTAATACCACGGCAAGGTAAACGCACCTGTATCCCGACGTAGAGGAGGTCTGGGATATCTCGCTGTCGTAAGAGGTGTCGGTGTTGATGGCGGTAGCAACGCTACGCGTGTTGTCCGGCCCGGGTACTACGCAAACTAGCCAGACTCCTAACATCATGGCAAGGTAAACGCACCTGTATCCCGACGTAGAGGAGGTCTGGGATATCTCGCTGTCGTAAGAGGTGTCGGTGTTGATGGCGGTAGCAGCGCTACGCGTGTTGTCCGGCCCGGGTACTACGCAAACTAGCCTGACTCGTAATACCACGGCAAGGTAAACGCACCTGTATCCCGACGTAGAGGAGGTCTGGGATATCTCGCTGTCGTAAGAAGTGTCGGTGTTGATGGCGGTAGCAACGCTACGCGTGTTGTCCGGCCCGGGTACTACGCAAACTAGCCAAACTCCTAACATCACGGCAAGGTAAACGCACCTGTATCCCGACGTAGAGGAGGTCTGGGATATCTCGCTGTCGTAAGAAGTGTCGGTGTTGATGGCGGTAGCAGCGCTACGCGTGTTGTCCGGGCCGGGTACTACGCAAACTAGCCAAACTCCTAACATCACGGCAAGGTAAACGCACCTATATCCCGACGTAGAGGAGGTCTGGGATATCTCGCTGTCGTAAGAAGTGTCGGTGTTGATGGCGGTAGCAACGCTACGCGTGTTGTCCGGCCCGGGTACTACGCAAACTAGCCTGACTCGTAATACCACGGCAAGGTAAACGCACCTGTATCCCGACGTAGAGGAGGTCTGGGATATCTCGCTGTCGTAAGAAGTGTCGGTGTTGATGGCGGTAGCAACGCTACGCGTGTTGTCCGGCCCGGGTACTACGCAAACTAGCCAGACTCCTAACATGACGGCAAGGTAAACGCACCTGTATCCCGACGTAGAGGAGGTCTGGGATATCTCGCTGTCGTAAGAAGTGTCGGTGTTGATGGCGGTAGCAACGCTACGCGTGTTGTCCGGCCCGGGTACTACGCAAACTAGCCAGACTCCTAACATGACGGCAAGGTAAACGCACCTGTATCCCGACGTAGAGGAGGTCTGGGATATCTCGCTGTCGTAAGAAGTGTCGGTGTTGATGGCGGTCGGCGCGAGCAGCGGCGGCCAGGCGCGGCGAGCCGGGGTGCTCTCGGGTCCGGGCGATGAACACTCGTCTGACTCCAACCGCTGCTGACAATAAATGTGAAACATTATAAGGGCCGATTGCAAAAAAAAATGTACGGCCGAAATTAGTTATTTATGTGGCTGGCGCATAATAGTATTTTATGCAACCCTTGTTTAAGAGAGGTCAAAAAAGGTGAGTGGCGTGGGTAACAATTTGAGACAAACCCGAAAATTGTTATTAAAGACGCCACGAGCATTTTTTTATTCAGTTAAACAGCGTTGCATACAATACTTTTTCTACGACGAGACACTTATTTTAAAATAAAATTCTAAATTTGAGAAATATTTTAAGTCAAAATTTTACTATTAATCAAGGCCGGGCGGGAAACGTCAAAATTAAAAAGCTAGCTCTTCTATGGTTTACTATTTATCAAGGCAGTATGGCTTAGTACTTTCGCCTGTCCACAAGGACTAAAATAAAAAAAAAACTTCATCAGAAATTACATTTATAATTAGGTTGGCAACCATGTATTTCATTACGAGGTGTCTTAAAATCCAAAAAGGCACTGCGTGTATGCCCGGATGTGTTTATAGGGAATAAACAATATAGACTTGTCTTGACATCTATAAGGTAGGGGCTTACAGGTGTGTTCACGACCCTGTAAATTACAAGTACGGTAGTAGAAAAACAAAATTTATGGTTTATGGACCTCAGGCTTTGTGTGGCGGCTGCGGCGGAACTTGAAGGTCTTCTTGGAGGGCCCGTGCGCGCGCTGCAGGCGCGGTCGCTCGTCATCATCGCCATTGCGATCGCCCGACCACTCGCCGGGGGACAACGGCGATAATGGAGTCTGAGAAGTTTCACCTGTTTTGGAATGAATATATAGACAAACCGACCTCAGGCTTCGTGTGGCGGCTGCGGCGAAACTTGAAGGTCTTCTTGGAGGGCCCGTGCGCGCGCTGCAGGCGCGGTCGCTCGTCATCATCGCCATTGCGATCGCCCGACCACTCGCCGGGGGACAACGGCGACAATGGAGTCTGAGAAGTTTCACCTGTCAAACGTGGTAAATTTGTAGTTCGGTAAGTGTGGTGCGCGCCGTAGGTGATCACAATCTAGGGCTGTAAGGGTTTTCATAGAACACTGTTGTAGACATTATTGAACTGTTATGAGTTAATGAGGGTTTTCTCGTAAACGTATGCCACTAGTTGGCGCCACTTAGCCGTAAGGTCCTGCTAAGAAACACAATTCTCTAGCTCCAAAGGAAAACTAACTAGAAGGTGTTTTTTTTTCTATGATTTTATTAACTCATACAAAACATTTAAACACGAAACTATAGGCGCTCTGAGAATTTAGACAAGTTTGTGGACCTACCGCCTCAGTGCTGCCGCCCTGGTGGACGTCATTTCAGAAAACCCTCATTGAAGTAGGTACCAGGGCACATTGAATTACATGAAGTTTCGTGTTTAATTTTTTTTCATTTCATTTATCTCACACGTTCCATGCACTATATTGTGTATGCCATGGGGGGTACAGATATCATGTCTCAGGCGTAGTAATGTTTTTTCTCGAGCTTTATTTTCACACTAACTCTTGTTCTTTTTTTATTTACCGCGCTTAATACGCTTTGTAGGTACTATTGTGGACTTATTTACAAACGTGCGTAAATAACCCATTAGTTAATTAATCATAAATTTTTACCTGTCACTGACATTTAAGACTAACTGAAATAAAGGAAAATATCTCACTACTGTGCCGTGGGTCTAAACTGGTCAATGACCCCGCCAATCACCTATGTAGAACGAATACAAATCTGTGGAAATGTGCTTACCAGTTGTAAGTTTGAACTCGACCGAGGAAACGAAACGCAGTTTGGTCTGCGTGGTAGAGTAGGATGGTGTGCTGGCTGTTTTCGTGTCGCTGCCGTACGTCGATGATCCTGTCGAATATAAAGCGTGCTTGTTAAGAGTGTTAAGCTTTTAATTCCTATATGGACGTAGTTACACAATAACGTTCCAACCCACATGAGTTTGACATAAAAATTGATGACTTTTGCAGTTGACAGAAAGTTTAGATTTTAATGTCAAACTCATGTGGGTTGGAACGTTATTGTGTAACTACGTCCATATGTACTTTATTGTCACTACACTTTTAGTCACCCAAAGGGCAATGTAATGGGTCTATGTTAGGAGAGATCAGATTTAGCCGTACTCCGCAGCGGAATCAAACTATAGCTCTCCGAATCGCATTTTTCATCCTAATTTGACTGAAATAGTGAATGAGCGCCAGTCTTACCTAAGTTGGAATTATTGTTTCCATTGTCGGTGCGCGCATTAGGCAGGTCGAAGCCCACCAGATGCTGGCTCGTTGTGGAACTACTCGACACCGACTCTGCAAATACGATCTATATTTATATTCGACTTAAAATAAATATCTAAATTAACACAGTGAACACAGGTCATCTCAACCTTATTTGTTTCGCCCTGATCATACTGCTTTTTGTTTGTAATAATAAATTTTGTATCTTATTTCCATCATAGAGAAGACATTTTAAGATGATTTTAACAGGTCTTTACGTTCCATCTGGAAGGCGCATTCGAGTTCGCCTATGATGTTGAATTGTGATTAGTGTGTGGAGCGGCTCCAAAATGGATATAGCCCGGTGTTGTTGTAGTGTAGGGATACCTCGGGGGGCGGAGAGCGGTGCGGAGTGGTCGGGGGTGCGGGGCAGGCCGGAGCGGCTCCAACATGGATATAGCGCGGTGTTGTTGTAGTGTAGGGATACCTCGGGGGGCGGAGAGTGCGGGGTGGTCGGGGGTGCGGGGCAGGCCGGAGCGGCTCCAACATGGATATAGCGCGGTGTTGTTGTAGTGTAGGGATACCTCGGGGGGCGGAGAGCGGTGCGGGGTGGTCGGGGGTGCGGGGCAGGCCGGAGCGGCTCCAACATGGATATAGCCCGGTGTTGTTGTAGTGTAGGGATACCTCGGGGGGCGGAGAGCGGTGCGGGGTGGTCGGGGGTGCGGGGCAGGCCGGAGCGGCTCCAACATGGATATAGCGCGGTGTTGTTGTAGTGTAGGGATACCTCGGGGGGCGGAGAGTGCGGGGTGGTCGGGGGTGCGGGGCAGGCCGGAGCGGCTCCAACATGGATATAGCGCGGTGTTGTTGTAGTGTAGGGATACCTCGGGGGGCGGAGAGCGGTGCGGGGTGGTCGGGGGTGCGGGGCAGGCCGGAGCGGCTCCAACATGGATATAGCGCGGTGTTGTTGTAGTGTAGGGATACCTCGGGGGGCGGAGAGTGCGGGGTGGTCGGGGGTGCGGGGCAGGCCGGAGCGGCTCCAACATGGATATAGCGCGGTGTTGTTGTAGTGTAGGGATACCTCGGGGGGCGGAGAGCGGTGCGGGGTGGTCGGGGGTGCGGGGCAGGCCGGAGCGGCTCCAACATGGATATAGCGCGGTGTTGTTGTAGTGTAGGGATACCTCGGGGGGCGGAGAGTGCGGGGTGGTCGGGGGTGCGGGGCAGGCCGGAGCGGCTCCAACATGGATATAGCGCGGTGTTGTTGTAGTGTAGGGATACCTCGGGGGGCGGAGAGCGGTGCGGGGTGGTCGGGGGTGCGGGGCAGGCCGGAGCGGCCCACTAACATGGATATAGCGCGGTGTTGTTGTAGTGTATACCAGTAATTGGAGTTCGAGGCCAAAGAAACTACGAAAATATTGCCACAGTAATAAAATGTTCTTACATTAGTAAATCCTTATTTTCTAAAAACAGGCGTTGAGATATCTTATTTATTGGTAATTTTAATTATTGAATTTATAGAAACAATATTATTTAGTTATTTTCACGTAAATATAAGATATTTTAATAAAATTTAACTATCCGCAATTATTAGTAACAAAGTTGGTATTGCGCTTGTATCACCTCAGGTGTTAATAACATTTGGTACAACAATTTAACTACACATGAATTAAAACCCTATTTCTACATACGTTTAGGAAATTCCAATATGTTACTTTTTAGCGTGCTTTATGTTCACATTTCGTATTCGTAAAATTTTATTTTTCAAATATACACCTGATTTCATACTAAATGAATGACACATATTCGCCAGATCAAAAAAAAATATTGTACATATATCACATAATCACATCACATAGGTATCACATAATCTTAGTCACATAACAGCCGAGAGGCCTTTATGACGCCCAAATAATTTGTAAAAAAAATGCTTAAAATATACCTCTTAGAGTATATAACCAACTCTGTTCCAACAAAAATCTGACAAGCTCATTTTAAACCTTAAAATAAGCGACAGTAAGTTCAGGACTCAACACTGATGGACTGGTTATAAAGGACTCTTGGCTTTTATGGGAGGCCACTCGATTTTTACCCAGGACTCAGGAGGATAATTGATAAAGAAGACAAATAAAAAATAAAATACAAAAAATGCTCTCATTTTAATTTTCCTAATTTTTTTCCCTTAATTTTAACCCGTGATAAGGCAGGGGCTCACTTAGTAATTTAACCATACTGTCTTAATAAATATGGCACGCTGTCGTTTGTGTTCACTGGTAATTCAACTTCTTTTTAAAATAAGCTTTGAAACGTAGGCTCTTATCATTTTAAGTTCTTTACGATAAAAATTTGTCATATCAATGTTAGTTTAGAGAAAAGAAAAGTTTTTAGGTATTTACGTATTTTTAAGAAAATCCTAGTTGCGACATGTGACATTAAACAAAAAGGTGTACAAACATTGCAGGGGTATGTAATGTTTTCATTACGAATTATTTTAAATAAAAAAAATTATGGCAAAAAGGTTGTCGAAACCTGAAAGCTTTATTTGACAATGACATAAGAGACTTTGACAGATATGACAGTAACGCATCTGTCGTAGTTTCTTTGGCCTCGAACTCCAATTAGTCGTATAGGGATACCTCGGGGGGCGGAGAGCGGGGCGGGGTGGTCGACGGTGCGGGGCAGGCCGGAGCGGCTCCAACATGGATATAGCGCGGTGTTGTTGTAGTGTAGGGATACCTCGGGGGGCGGAGAGCGGTGCGGGGTGGTCGGGGGTGCGGGGCAGGCCGGAGCGGCTCCAACATGGATATAGCGCGGTGTTGTTGTAGTGTAGGGATACCTCGGGGGGCGGAGAGTGCGGGGTGGTCGGGGGTGCGGGGCAGGCCGGAGCGGCTCCAACATGGATATAGCGCGGTGTTGTTGTAGTGTAGGGATACCTCGGGGGGCGGAGAGCGGTGCGGGGTGGTCGGGGGTGCGGGGCAGGCCGGAGCGGCTCCAACATGGATATAGCGCGGTGTTGTTGTAGTGTAGGGATACCTCGGGGGGCGGAGAGTGCGGGGTGGTCGGGGGTGCGGGGCAGGCCGGAGCGGCTCCAACATGGATATAGCGCGGTGTTGTTGTAGTGTAGGGATACCTCGGGGGGCGGAGAGCGGTGCGGGGTGGTCGGGGGTGCGGGGCAGGCCGGAGCGGCTCCAACATGGATATAGCGCGGTGTTGTTGTAGTGTAGGGATACCTCGGGGGGCGGAGAGTGCGGGGTGGTCGGGGGTGCGGGGCAGGCCGGAGCGGCTCCAACATGGATATAGCGCGGTGTTGTTGTAGTGTAGGGATACCTCGGGGGGCGGAGAGCGGTGCGGGGTGGTCGGGGGTGCGGGGCAGGCCGGAGCGGCTCCAACATGGATATAGCGCGGTGTTGTTGTAGTGTAGGGATACCTCGGGGGGCGGAGAGCGGTGCGGGGTGGTCGGGGGTGCGGGGCAGGCCGGAGCGGCTCCAACATGGATATAGCCCGGTGTTGTTGTAGTGTAGGGATACCTCGGGGGGCGGAGAGTGCGGGGTGGTCGGGGGTGCGGGGCAGGCCGGAGCGGCTCCAACATGGATATAGCGCGGTGTTGTTGTAGTGTAGGGATACCTCGGGGGGCGGAGAGCGGTGCGGGGTGGTCGGGGGTGCGGGGCAGGCCGGAGCGGCTCCAACATGGATATAGCCCGGTGTTGTTGTAGTGTAGGGATACCTCGGGGGGCGGAGAGCGGTGCGGGGTGGTCGGGGGTGCGGGGCAGGCCGGAGCGGCTCCAACATGGATATAGCGCGGTGTTGTTGTAGTGTAGGGATACCTCGGGGGGCGGAGAGTGCGGGGTGGTCGGGGGTGCGGGGCAGGCCGGAGCGGCTCCAACATGGATATAGCGCGGTGTTGTTGTAGTGTAGGGATACCTCGGGGGGCGGAGAGCGGTGCGGGGTGGTCGGGGGTGCGGGGCAGGCCGGAGCGGCTCCAACATGGATATAGCGCGGTGTTGTTGTAGTGTAGGGATACCTCGGGGGGCGGAGAGTGCGGGGTGGTCGGGGGTGCGGGGCAGGCCGGAGCGGCTCCAACATGGATATAGCGCGGTGTTGTTGTAGTGTAGGGATACCTCGGGGGGCGGAGAGCGGTGCGGGGTGGTCGGGGGTGCGGGGCAGGCCGGAGCGGCTCCAACATGGATATAGCGCGGTGTTGTTGTAGTGTAGGGATACCTCGGGGGGCGGAGAGCGGTGCGGGGTGGTCGGGGGTGCGGGGCAGGCCGGAGCGGCTCCAACATGGATATAGCCCGGTGTTGTTGTAGTGTAGGGATACCTCGGGGGGCGGAGAGTGCGGGGTGGTCGGGGGTGCGGGGCAGGCCGGAGCGGCTCCAACATGGATATAGCGCGGTGTTGTTGTAGTGTAGGGATACCTCGGGGGGCGGAGAGCGGTGCGGGGTGGTCGGGGGTGCGGGGCAGGCCGGAGCGGCTCCAACATGGATATAGCGCGGTGTTGTTGTAGTGTAGGGATACCTCGGGGGGCGGAGAGCGGTGCGGGGTGGTCGGGGGTGCGGGGCAGGCCGGAGCGGCTCCAACATGGATATAGCCCGGTGTTGTTGTAGTGTAGGGATACCTCGGGGGGCGGAGAGTGCGGGGTGGTCGGGGGTGCGGGGCAGGCCGGAGCGGCTCCAACATGGATATAGCGCGGTGTTGTTGTAGTGTAGGGATACCTCGGGGGGCGGAGAGCGGTGCGGGGTGGTCGGGGGTGCGGGGCAGGCCGGAGCGGCTCCAACATGGATATAGCCCGGTGTTGTTGTAGTGTAGGGATACCTCGGGGGGCGGAGAGCGGTGCGGGGTGGTCGGGGGTGCGGGGCAGGCCGGAGCGGCTCCAACATGGATATAGCCCGGTGTTGTTGTAGTGTAGGGATACCTCGGGGGGCGGAGAGCGGTGCGGGGTGGTCGACGGTGCGGGGCAGGCCGGAGCGGCTCCAACATGGATATAGCGCGGTGTTGTTGTAGTGTAGGGATACCTCGGGGGGCGGAGAGCGGTGCGGGGCAGGCCGGAGCGGCTCCAACATGGATATAGCGCGGTGTTGTTGTAGTGTAGGGATACCTCGGGGGGCGGAGAGCGGTGCGGGGTGGTCGGGGGTGCGGGGCAGGCCGGAGCGGCTCCAACATGGATATAGCGCGGTGTTGTTGTAGTGTAGGGATACCTCGGGGGGCGGAGAGCGGTGCGGGGTGGTCGGGGGTGCGGGGCAGGCCGGAGCGGCTCCAACATGGATATAGCGCGGTGTTGTTGTAGTGTAGGGATACCTCGGGGGGCGGAGAGTGCGGGGTGGTCGGGGGTGCGGGGCAGGCCGGAGCGGCTCCAACATGGATATAGCGCGGTGTTGTTGTAGTGTAGGGATACCTCGGGGGGCGGAGAGCGGTGCGGGGTGGTCGGGGGTGCGGGGCAGGCCGGAGCGGCTCCAACATGGATATAGCGCGGTGTTGTTGTAGTGTAGGGATACCTCGGGGGGCGGAGAGCGGTGCGGGGTGGTCGGGGGTGCGGGGCAGGCCGGAGCGGCCCACTAACATGGAGATCAGCGAGGGTCGGTGCTGCGTAGCTTTGTCGCCGGCGCGGCCGAACACTTCGGACGCGCGTTTGCCTCCCGCGCTTATGTTCTCCGCTATTTGTTCTGCGAAATTATTACAACAATGTACAAGTCGTCTTTTAACTTACGTAGTAGTTAGGTAACTACTCATTATATCAGAATTAGATCAGCTCTTTCTGATTGGTCACCGATAACGATTTTTAATAGAATAAAGAAACACAGTGAAGATTTGACTTCGTCGAGAATGTGAGTGCAGCTCTCAGAGCAGAATAGTAATGTTCGATATCTTCTTAACAGTTCTGCTGAACTTGTAGTGGTTGTGATTGTCGCAAGTCGCTTACTAGTTCGCGCACCACGACCCGTAGTAGTTTCAAATCCGGACTTGCTTGGGCTTATTCGAATCAGAATCACACGCTGTTTCTATCTGGATAACGTAAAATAATCATTCAAAAAAATACGAAATTCTATTACGTCACGATTTTTGGATGAACGGGTATTGCGTAACGGAAACTTAATATTTAAGTAGTTATCAGAATCGAATCAGTTCGTGATTCTGATTTGAACGAGCCCAAGCAAGTTCAGATCTGGAAGAAGTCTGTTTTTTTTTAAACATTAACATTACTGACCGAACTTGCAGTGGTCGTGCTTGTCGCGCAGCGTGCGCAGGTCGCGCGCCAGCTCGGTCAATAGGGCGCCGGCAGCTTGAGGCCGCACCACGACCTGCATGTAGTACTAGCCAACACAGACACAGGGACACTGACCGAACTTGCAGTGGTCGTGCTTGTCGCGCAGGTCGCGCGCCAGCTCGGCCAATAGGGCGCCGGCAGCTTGAGGCCGCACCACGACCTGCATGTAGTACTAGACAACACAGACACAGGGACACTGACCGAACTTGCAGTGGTCGTGCTTGTCGCGCAGGTCGCGCGCCAGCTCGGCCAATAGGGCGCCGGCAGCTTGAGGCCGCACCACGACCTGCATGTAGTACTAGACAACACAGACACAGGGACACTGACCGAACTTGCAGTGGTCGTGCTTGTCGCGCAGCGTGCGCAGGTCGCGCGCCAGCTCGGCCAATAGGGCGCCGGCAGCTTGAGGCCGCACCACGACCTGCATGTAGTACTAGACAACACAGACACAGGGACACTGACCGAACTTGCAGTGGTCGTGCTTGTCGCGCAGCGTGCGCAGGTCGCGCGCCAGCTCGGCCAATAGGGCGCCGGCAGCTTGAGGCCGCACCACGACCTGCATGTAGTACTAGACAACACAGACACAGGGACACTGACCGAACTTGCAGTGGTCGTGCTTGTCGCGCAGGTCGCGCGCCAGCTCGGCCAATAGGGCGCCGGCAGCTTGAGGCCGCACCACGACCTGCATGTAGTACTAGACAACACAGACACAGGGACACTGACCGAACTTGCAGTGGTCGTGCTTGTCGCGCAGCGTGCGCAGGTCGCGCGCCAGCTCGGCCAATAGGGCGCCGGCAGCTTGAGGCCGCACCACGACCTGCATGTAGTACTAGACAACACAGACACAGGGACACTGACCGAACTTGCAGTGGTCGTGCTTGTCGCGCAGCGTGCGCAGGTCGCGCGCCAGCTCGGCCAATAGGGCGCCGGCAGCTTGAGGCCGCACCACGACCTGCATGTAGTACTAGACAACACAGACACAGGGACACTGACCGAACTTGCAGTGGTCGTGCTTGTCGCGTAATGTGCGCAGGTCGCGCGCCAGCTCGGCCAATAGGGCGCCGGCAGCTTGAGGCCGCACCACGACCTGCATGTAGTACTAGACAACACAGACACAGGGACACTGACCGAACTTGCAGTGGTCGTGCTTGTCGCGCAGGTCGCGCGCCAGCTCGGCCAATAGGGCGCCGGCAGCTTGAGGCCGCACCACGACCTGCATGTAGTACTAGACAACACAGACACAGGGACACTGACCGAACTTGCAGTGGTCGTGCTTGTCGCGCAGCGTGCGCAGGTCGCGCGCCAGTTCGGCCAATAGGGCGCCGGCAGCTTGAGGCCGCACCACGACCTGCATGTAGTACTAGACAACACAGACACAGGGACACTGACCGAACTTGCAGTGGTCGTGCTTGTCGCGTAATGTGCGCAGGTCGCGCGCCAGCTCGGCCAATAGGGCGCCGGCAGCTTGAGGCCGCACCACGACCTGCATGTAGTACTAGACAACACAGACACAGGGACACTGACCGAACTTGCAGTGGTCGTGCTTGTCGCGCAGCGTGCGCAGGTCGCGCGCCAGCTCGGCCAATAGGGCGCCGGCAGCTTGAGGCCGCACCACGACCTGCATGTAGTACTAGACAACACAGACACAGGGACACTGACCGAACTTGCAGTGGTCGTGCTTGTCGCGCAACGTGCGCAGGTCGCGCGCCAGCTCGGCCAATAGGGCGCCGGCAGCTTGAGGCCGCACCACGACCTGCATGTAGTACTAGACAACACAGACACAGGGACACTGACCGAACTTGCAGTGGTCGTGCTTGTCGCGTAATGTGCGCAGGTCGCGCGCCAGCTCGGCCAATAGGGCGCCGGCAGCTTGAGGCCGCACCACGACCTGCATGTAGTACTAGACAACACAGACACAGGGACACTGACCGAACTTGCAGTGGTCGTGCTTGTCGCGTAATGTGCGCAGGTCGCGCGCCAGCTCGGCCAATAGGGCGCCGGCAGCTTGAGGCCGCACCACGACCTGCATGTAGTACTAGACAACACAGACACAGGGACACTGACCGAACTTGCAGTGGTCGTGCTTGTCGCGCAGCGTGCGCAGGTCGCGCGCCAGCTCGGCCAATAGGGCGCCGGCAGCTTGAGGCCGCACCACGACCTGCATGTAGTACTAGACAACACAGACACAGGGACACTGACCGAACTTGCAGTGGTCGTGCTTGTCGCGTAATGTGCGCAGGTCGCGCGCCAGCTCGGCCAATAGGGCGCCGGCAGCTTGAGGCCGCACCACGACCTGCATGTAGTACTAGACAACACAGACACAGGGACACTGACCGAACTTGCAGTGGTCGTGCTTGTCGCGCAGCGTGCGCAGGTCGCGCGCCAGCTCGGCCAATAGGGCGCCGGCAGCTTGAGGCCGCACCACGACCTGCATGTAGTACTAGACAACACAGACACAGGGACACTGACCGAACTTGCAGTGGTCGTGCTTGTCGCGCAACGTGCGCAGGTCGCGCGCCAGCTCGGCCAATAGGGCGCCGGCAGCTTGAGGCCGCACCACGACCTGCATGTAGTACTAGACAACACAGACACAGGGACACTGACCGAACTTGCAGTGGTCGTGCTTGTCGCGCAACGTGCGCAGGTCGCGCGCCAGCTCGGCCAATAGGGCGCCGCGTGCGCGCGCAGCCGGCAGCTTGAGGCCGCGCACACGCTCGCGCACTACGAACTGCATGTGCCGCTCATTGTCGCCGATCGGCGGTTGGGACAGCTGCAAGCATTGTAAACATTACTGCCGTGCTTACTAAAAAGGACGTACAGATAGTTCAACTCATCTTTGCGCGCGGCGCTATGTGTGAGTAAACCTTGTTTATACACGTGTTGCTCGGACGACGACGGCCGCGTCACTGCCACACAAAACAAAAACAAATGAAAGCTGTATAATTACAAGCGCACGCACACATAGCGCCGCGCGCAAAGATGAGTTGAACTATCTGTATCTCCCGTAGAACTACTATAAGAGATGCGTCTTTTTTACTTAGCACGTCAGATTACTTGTGTGCTTAACCAAGGCGCGGATCCAAGGGGGCAATATGGGGCATTCCCCTCCCCCCCTGACAAAGGACCTAGGTGTTGTTTTTAACAATTGAAAAATAAGATTCCTGGTATATCGGTACATATCTTTATTTTATGTAAACTTGCAAAGAAAATTCCTTCCCCTAAACGAAATCTCCGCTTCTGGCTTGACTCAGAATTTCAGTCGGCGGTACGATTTTTTAGCTTTTCTGTAAACTTAATGACACTCGACGAAGAAGAGCGTTATTAGGACATACTATATTGATTGCAGTAGCAATTCGTACAATATAGTATGGTGTATATTGGTGACCACGTGTTCAATGAAGTCCCGTTTGCAACCGGGTCTGCGCAAACCTCACAGTACCTTGTGCACGATGAACGGTAGTAGCAGCACGAACAGCGGCGTGCGGTAGGTGACGACGTGTTCCAGGAAGTCCCACAGGTGGGCTGCGGCCTCGTTGCGGCGCCCGAGGTCTCGCATGGCGCGCGCGATGCGGCCCCATTCCGAGCATAGCTCCGATGTGAAACACGCGCACAACACCTTCAGAGCTGCAATCAATTAGGAGTTAGGAGGTAAAATTGTGGAATTGTTTTAGGAGTTCCGAGTAGGGAAGTTCGCTCTTTTTAAGATTACACAATAAACGTAACAAAGAAAAAAATAATTTTGGTATATAGACAGTCCATGTCGCGCGATCGCGATTATACCTGTATCTAAATATTAGCCAATTGGCGCGAGCTACAGCCTAGTTCCATTTGCCTGAACTGCAGCTAATTGACCACTATGTAAAAGAGAATCTGCAACAGCGACTCGTCAAGAAGAGCTTTTTGTAGAACTGGTGTGACAACTTGGTCGTATTACGTGTGTCGCGATTGCCAGTGAATGTGAGCGAATTGGCGCGAGCTTCGGCCGCGTTTAAATTAGCTCTAATAGTGACTATCGACTTACATTAATAATTGACCTTGGCATTATGTAGAATCTCCAAAAGTGACTCACCAAGAAAAGCGATCTTGTAGAGCTGGTGTGACAACTTGGTCGTATTGCGTGTGTCGCCACTGCCAGTGAATGTGAGCGAATTGGCGCGAGCTTCGGCCGCGATTATATTAGCTCTTCAAATTGACTATCGCTCACTCACTAATAATTGACCCTGGCATTATGTAGAATCTCCAAAAGTGACTCACCAAGAAAAGCGATCTTGTAGAGCTGGTGTGACAACTTGGTCGTATTGCGTGTGTCGCGACTGCCAGTGAATGTGAGCGAATTGGCGCGAGCTTCGGCCGTATGTAAATTAGCTCTAATAGTGACTATCGCTCACTCTCTAATAATTGACTCCGGCATATGTAGAATCTCCAAAAGTGACTCACCAAGAAAAGCGATCTTGTAGAGCTGGTGTGACAACTTGGTCGTATTGCGTGTGTCGCGACTGCCAGTGAATGTGAGCGAATTGGCGCGAGCTTCGGCCGCGTTTAAATTAGCTCTAATAGTGACTATCGCTCACTCTCTAATAATTGACCCTGGCATTATGAAGAATCTCCAAAAGTGACTCACCAAGAAAAGCGATCTTGTAGAGCTGGTGTGACAACTTGGTCGTATTGCGTGTGTCGCGACTGCCAGTGAATGTGAGCGAATTGGCGAGAGCTTCGGGCGCGTTTAAATTAGCTCTAATAGTGACTATCGCTCACTCTCTAATAATTGACCCTGGCATTATGTAGAATCTCCAAAAGTGACTCACCAAGAAAAGGGATCTTGTAGAGCTGGTGTGACAACTTGGTCGTATTGCGTGTGTCGCGACTGCCAGTGAATGTGAGCGAATTGGCGCGAGCTTCGGCCGCGTTTAAATTAGCTCATAGTCACTCATTAAATTGACCTTGGCATTATGCAGAATCTCCAAAAGTGACTCACCAAGAAAAGCGATCTTGTAGAGCTGGTGTGACAGCTTGGTCGTATTTCGTGTGTCGCGACTGCCAGTGAATGTGAGCGAATTGGCGCGAGCTTCAGCCGCGTTCAGCTTGGCGTTGACCGCGGCCAACTGCCCGGGCGCCGCGGGCGGACATAGAGCGCTCAGGACCACGGAGACGATGTACGACACGTCCGACTGACGCAGTGGCGGCACGTCTGCGGAGAGTGCGTGTATTAACCATCTTATTTATTCATAAACAGGGCCCGTAAATTTCATGCCGATGACATCAATTTGACGTCACGCTCCATTTACGGTGATCCGAAATAGTTTTATTGTTCATTATTAATCATTAGTCGTCAATCATTTTAATTATGTACAAATATCTTCAAAAGTAGTATATTTACTCGTGAAATAAATAATTCCTACTTGATAAGTGCTGCGTGACTTCAAATTGATGTCATCGGCATGAAAATTACGGGTCCTGTTCATAAACAACTCCTAACTTAGCAATACGATGGGTGTGTTGTCCCTTTTGGTCTTATCAATATGTCTATAAAACCGATAGCGACAAACAATATATAATAATAATAATAATAATGCAGGGCAGCTTGTGGCGAGCTGTTGGGGAGTAACGACCCCACGGACCCGAGTGCTCCCGAGAGTCGGTCAGGGTCCCCGCCTCCGGCGTGTCTTCGTCGGTCGGAGTGGAACCCCAAGGGGACCCGTAGGACTCTCAGCTCTGGCTTGCCTTAACTGGCCGTCCAGAGAGGAGTCGTCAGAGCTATATGCTCCAGGGGTGGAAGTGTAAATTTGCGTAAGTCGCGAGTTGGTGCAGCGGCTGTCAAGCCACTGCGCAGAAAGCGGTGTACACCTCTCTACACTCCTGAGCCGCCTACACCGGTGTTGCCCCTGGCTGTCTCTTGTGACGGCATTTACGGGGGCCCATCTAGTCGGCGGCGAGTCACCGCCTGCCTCGATAGCAAAGAGAAATCATTGTTATGGCAGGTGTCCGGACCTCTTTTCTATAGTTCCATCTCTTATCCATCCAACCTTCATCACCATAGCCCACTAGTCTTTTCCATATAATCTCCAATAGCCTCTATATGCCTGCTGGGACCGGTTCACGGATATCTATTTTTGTGCCCGTGAATGGGTTGCAGCAGGTGTAAAACACAGCAAATTTCTCCAAAGGGCCTCTACGTGTTGGATCTGTATCCCCGCGCAAGCCTATCAAAATACCGGGATTTATAGGCCCGTGATCAAAGAGAGATACAAATAATAATAATAATAATCCATTTATTTTCAGGCATCGAAGGCCCATAGATACATACCTTACAAACTAACATACATATTAACATAAATTATTAGTCTAAGTTATTTTGGCGACATAACAGGAAGTCTCTGTTTCGTCGCCTGATCCGGCGTAGGATTCGGCAAATTCCCACGGAACCGCCGAAACACTACCCCCTTCGGCCAGAAGTCGGTGCTTGCGATGGTGTCCTGCAGCGACCGCGGCACGCCGCACCACAAACGAGCTGAAGTGCACGTAGTGGCGCGACCGCAGCTGGAACACCCTTAAGTCGAAGCGGGTCTTCTTGCGAATATATTTCACCACATCATTGGCCGTAGCGGAATAATGCAGGCGCGACACATAAAGCGCCCTTGCTCGGAAGGGCAACACGCAGACCAGATGTATTATCCAAGTCCGCAGTGCCACACTGGCTCTTACGAGGCACCTTGCGCGCCTTCTTCTTCTTCTTATATGCTTGCTAAGTTAGGAGAGCTTTATGAATAAGGAGGTTAGTTTATACGAATTTGTGCCCAATCGTCAGAGTTGCATCATTTAAGGAACCACAGTTGAAACATGGTATTACAGGAGTCGTCAAAGTTATCAGAGGATTACATACTCGTAGTTTGTGAATATTTTGTAATTTGGATATGGTGACGATGTTAGATTACCTACTTTGTAGACACAAATTCAAGCATATTTTTAAAAACACGTGCGGTCTACGGATCAGGTAAAATTTTTCATAGAAAATACTCTAATAAGACTGATTTTAAACAGTTTTCATATATTTACTAGATAGGTCGAATGCCTTTTAAGGTCAGATTATATTAAAACTTTTCAGAATTAATAAAAAGAAAAATAACGTGCTCCAGAATTTTAGAGTACCTACTTAAATAAAATACCAGTATTGTTTAAAGAAAGGGGCATTTTCATCATGACTTGTTATTTTGATATCCACGGAGTTATCTGACAATAAAGCTTACATGTTTTTTGGATTCGATGAAAAAATCAGAGAAATTCCTATACAATTTCATGTTGAAATGGTTTCTACTTATCCTGTACACATTATTTAAAAAAATCCACTATTTTCAATAAGATTACCTTTCCGCCCGCTTCCCACTCGTAAACAAAGAGGCATAAACAGATTCATTAACATGTTTTCAGTCTTCTCCGCTGATTGGAAAATGGCGCTGCCTCCGCACATTTGCTCTAATGAGTAGCTGTCCTGTAAGAGAAATAACATAATGTGGTAGTGTCTATATTTAAACTTTTATCTCTCTCTAACAAACTAAATGGTGGAAAGAACTTATAGCACTGCAAGTTTAACAGGCGTATAGCTATGAACAACGTATTAAAACCCACTTTTAATTTGAGTCAAATGGTGAATTCGAATACTTTTTAATCTTTGTTGAAGTAGGCCTAGCAATTCATTTTAATACTTATATGTAGATTAAATTTGACCTCTAAATCGAGCAAAGAAGCGGCACGGCATCTTTTTTATTGTCGTAGAATAATAAACATTGAATTCACTGAAAAAGGTTAAATAAAATAATAGTAAAAGAAATAATGGTTTTATGATCGTCGAAAATAATAGTTATTTATGTGGCTGGCGCATAATAAGAGGCATTAAACATGCAACATTATGTTTAATGCCTAATTATGTACAGTCACATACATAACTTTATCTACATCCATATCATTAGTTTAGAATGACAATTTACCTTTATTTTCATTGATATCCACTAAGTAATTACCTCTAAATATAAAAATTCAAATCAGTTGAAATCACTCAATTTGAGTAAGGATATCCTACAATAAATATTTATTGAAAAAAAAAACAACAAAAAGAAGTTGACTTCATAATGTTAAAATTAATATCATGACGACGATACTTTAATGTCAACATTATGATGCACTGTACTCTGCCTGTACTTTAATGTTAACATTAAGATACAGCCACAGACACCGGTCTCGTAATATAGGTCATTACATTACCGCTTCTGAATACATAACAGGGAAATTATGATATTCCTGTAGATAAAATCTTATAATATAATACAATTGTACCGTACAAGGAAATTAAAAAGAAAACGAACAGTGTTTACGCCAGTATTGATGACTTGCAGCGCGATCAGTCGCACGACAGTGCTGCAGAAGTGCGGCGGCGGCGGCTGCGGCATCAGCGCCGCCGTCGCGGACGACAAGTTCTCGCCGCTGTTGTTCTCTGACACTATTAGTGCCTGTAACATCTTACTCCAGTATTGATGACTTGCAGCGCGATCAGTCGCACGACAGTGCTGCAGAAGTGCGGCGGCGGCGGCTGCGACATCAGCGCCGCCGTCGCGGACGACAAGTTCTCGCCGCTGTTGTTCTCCGACACTATTAGAGCCTGTAACATCTTACTCCAGTATTGATGACTTGCAGCGCGATCAGTCGCACGACAGTGCTGCAGAAGTGCGGCGGCGGCGGCTGCGACATCAGCGCCGCCGTCGCGGACGACAAGTTCTCGCCGCTGTTGTTCTCTGACACTATTAGTGCCTGTAACATCTTACTCCAGTATTGATGACTTGCAGCGCGATCAGTCGCACGACAGTGCTGCAGAAGTGCGGCGGCGGCGGCTGCGACATCAGCGCCGCCGTCGCGGACGACAAGTTCTCGCCGCTGTTGTTCTCTGACACTATTAGTGCCTGTAACATCTTACTCCAGTATTGATGACTTGCAGCGCGATCAGTCGCACGACAGTGCTGCAGAAGTGCGGCGGCGGCGGCTGCGACATCAGCGCCGCCGTCGCGGACGACAAGTTCTCGCCGCTGTTGTTCTCTGACACTATTAGTGCCTGTAACATCTTACTCCAGTATTGATGACTTGCAGCGCGATCAGTCGCACGACAGTGCTGCAGAAGTGCGGCGGCGGCGGCTGCGACATCAGCGCCGCCGTCGCGGACGACAAGTTCTCGCCGCTGTTGTTCTCTGACACTATTAGTGCCTGTAACATCTTACTCCAGTATTGATGACTTGCAGCGCGATCAGTCGCACGACAGTGCTGCAGAAGTGCGGCGGCGGCGGCTGCGACATCAGCGCCGCCGTCGCGGACGACAAGTTCTCGCCGCTGTTGTTCTCTGACACTATTAGAGCCTGTAACATCTTACTCCAGTATTGATGACTTGCAGCGCGATCAGTCGCACGACAGTGCTGCAGAAGTGCGGCGGCGGCGGCTGCGACATCAGCGCCGCCGTCGCGGACGACAAGTTCTCGCCGCTGTTGTTCTCCGACACTATTAGAGCCTGTAACATCTTACTCCAGTATTGATGACTTGCAGCGCGATCAGTCGCACGACAGTGCTGCAGAAGTGCGGCGGCGGCGGCTGCGACATCAGCGCCGCCGTCGCGGACGACAAGTTCTCGCCGCTGTTGTTCTCCGACACTATTAGAGCCTGTAACATCTTACTCCAGTATTGATGACTTGCAGCGCGATCAGTCGCACGACAGTGCTGCAGAAGTGCGGCGGCGGCGGCTGCGACATCAGCGCCGCCGTCGCGGACGACAAGTTCTCGCCGCTGTTGTTCTCCGACACTATTAGAGCCTGTAACATCTTACTCCAGTATTGATGACTTGCAGCGCGATCAGTCGCACGACAGTGCTGCAGAAGTGCGGCGGCGGCGGCTGCGACATCAGCGCCGCCGTCGCGGACGACAAGTTCTCGCCGCTGTTGTTCTCTGACACTATTAGAGCCTGTAACATCTTACTCCAGTATTGATGACTTGCAGCGCGATCAGTCGCACGACAGTGCTGCAGAAGTGCGGCGGCGGCGGCTGCGACATCAGCGCCGCCGTCGCGGACGACAAGTTCTCGCCGCTGTTGTTCTCTGACACTATTAGTGCCTGTAAAAAAAGTCCTATTACTTTTCTACATCACTACGTAATTTGCGACATTGTTTACGTGGAATTAGTAATTGACTCATTCCTCGTACAAACTTCCAGCTTTTGTACTTCTTAACCGCCCATCGTCGCTTATTCTATGAAGACTTGGTCAGGCGGTAAAAACTATCGCACAGGCGAAGCCTTTGCCGGGCAGTACGGGCCAAAATATGTTCTTCACCAAGACCCAAACTTCTATAACAAATTATAAAATGTACTGAGCGATCTAAGCTTGAAGAGGTAACAGCCATACGCAGTTTCGCATTTACGTATACTATAAGTACTACTTATAAATGAAACAGTAAGTTTTAAAGCAGTAAGGTTCATAATTGGATGCAGTTGACTTACTTGAACAGTGTTGAGTAAAGTCTTAACTTGCTGCCAATGCATTACGTATGGACACCGTATCATAGTCTCGTATACACCCTTGAGTAGTACCGCTGCAGAGTCCCAGTCAGTGTTACGCTGGAAATAGTGTAATATTCGTTTGAATGTTGCCTTATTTTTTAAATGATGTGCCGACTTTTTACTTGACTCCATACTTACCCTTATGCTAGGTTTCTTAGCGATCTTCAGGAAGACTTTATCCAAGCGCCTTAGGATCATAATTAGAGCGGGACGCAGCGCATCGTCAGCCCAATCAGCTGCTGGCAGCACCTACAAAATTTACGTATATTGGAGTAATCTAAACTGTATTTCGTTATGATTCAAAATCAATTGAATACGTACTTTAATTATTTAGTAACATAAGTAATCTTTCTATCATATAATACCTGTCACTGCAATCTGTAATGCCATATGGTTTGAAAGCCAGAATTGAAAACTTGCACTGCGGCACATTGTCAAAATAGGATGTTTACCATCTAAATATAGGTTGATGAAAATAATAAAAATATCTCACCTGCGTCATATAGCGGTGTAGGCCACGGCAGCCCATGGATTCGGGGTCGTACGGCGACACCTTTAGTAGCGAGTGCGCAATTTCTGCTAGCCTCTGTTAACATTAGCAAGAGTTGAACCAAGTCAAACTTTCGTATATTTTTTCTTGTGATAAGCAAACTAAATGTATGGAATCAAATTATAGTATTTAACCTACAATTGCAAGTATTTAACCTACAATAAAGGCAGAGTGAAGTATATTCGTACGAAATATAATTACAGTGACTGGGCTAGGTATGTCTGGGACCCTGCAGCAATGGGAAACCAAAGTAGAGTAACCAAAAAATGGACTCACGGCATGTGACTTGCAGTCGAGGAGTTCAACTGGTTTGCCTTCACTGCCGCCGCTGCCTTTAGAGCCGTTGAGGTCGAGTAACCGCGTCGTCGCTCGCCCGATGAAATCTCCCACCAGCGACAGTAGTACGTCGCGAGGACGACGGTATTCTGCTCTTATTAACTGTAAACAACGTATATATTTGAACAATCGATTCAAGCGGGAGTAGATTTCTCACCTTAGCTTTTATTATTTCTTTAGGTATTGAATATGGATTGATTATACAGAAGGCCCGCCTTATACTGCGAGCAGAGCCAGCTCATTAATGACTCCGTTTAGCATTCCTCGCTGGTTATACACGCTTTTCAACTGTCAATTGCATACTTCGCCAGCGATGAACAATAATGAGTCCACCCCGCTCTCGGTGGAAGGGAGTCACAAGGGTCGGTATCAACAAATAGGTTATTATACTTATTAGATTTCTGTTTAAGATATACATTTTCTGATAACCTCGAACATACCTCTAAGTCTTCAGCACCATTGTAATCATGGGGTACTTGCAAGCGCGAGTAGTCACTAACGAAGCGCGAAACGGACCCGTTCCCGTTGAATTGGGACGCGGGTGCCGTGCGTACCCCGCGCTATAAGGGAGTATTCTGCTCTAAGACACCATTTTTCTGATAACCTGAACATACCTCAGAATCCTCAGCGCCAGTGTACTCCTGGGGAGGTTGCGCGCGTGAGTGGTCGCTGACGTAGTGAGAATGGGACTCGTCTTCAAGTCCGTCAAGCCCTTTGAATTGGGACGTGGGTGCCGTGCGTACCCCGCGCTATAAGGGAGTATTGTGCTCTAAGACCAGTTTTCTGATAACCTCAACATACCTCAGAGTCCTCAGCGCCAGTGTACTCCTGGGGAGGTTGCGCGCGCGAGTGATCGCTTACGTAGCGAGAGTGGGACTCGTCTTCAAGTCCGTCGAGTCCTTTGAATTGGGACGTGGCTGCCGTGCGTACCCCGCGCTATAAGGGAGTATTCTGCTCTAAGACCAGTTTTCTGATAACCTGAACATACCTCAGAATCCTCAGCACCAGTGTACTCCTGGGGTGGTTGCGCGCGCGAGTGATCGCTGACGTAGCGAGAATGGGACTCGTCTTCAAGTCCGTCGACCCCTTTGAATTGGGACGTGGGTGCCGTGCGTACCCCGCTCTATAAGGGAGTATTCTGCTCTAAGACACAAGTTTTCTGATAACCTGAACATAACTAAGAATCCTCAGCGCCAGTGTACTCCTGGGGTGGTTGCGCGCGCGAGTGATCGCTGACGTAGCGAGAGTGGGACTCGTCTTCAAGTCCGTCAAGCCCTTTGAACTGGGACGTGGGTGCCGTGCGTACCCCACGCTATAAGTAAACCTTCTGCTTTAAGACATCAGTTATCTGATAACCTCAACATACCTCAGAATCTTCAGCGCCAGTGTACTCCTGGGGTGGTTGCGCGCGCGATTGATCGCTGACGTAGCGAGAATGGGACTCGTCTTCAAGTCCGTCAAGCCCTTTGAACTGGGACGTGGGAGCCGTGCGTACCCCGCGCTATAAAGGAGTATTCTGCTCTAAGACACCATTTTTCTGATGACCTGAACATACCTCAGAATCCTCAGCGCCAGTGTACTCCTGGGGTGGTTGCGCACGCGAGTGATCGCTGACGTAGCGAGAATGGGACTCGTCTTCAAGTCCGTCGAGTCCTTTGAATTGGGACGTGGGTGCGGTGCGTACCCCGCGCTGTGATGAGCCTTTGTGCTCGGGCGACGTACGATATGGTCCGTTGTACGACCTGAAACATGGTTATACACGATAGCAGCTCGCACCTAACATTTCACTAGGATAAAATTAATAGACTGGCTTGAGAGGAATCAGGGAACCAGCTTCATTTATTTTTCAAGCTTAGTTATACACTAAGCAAGCGAGTATAAACTAGTAGTTAAAAACGGAAATATGTAAGTGCGGAAATACGGAAGTAGTTAGAAGTTCAGGTTTTGTGAAATTCAAAACAAACAATCAATTTATTTATGACTTTTATGAGACTCACTTGGATAAGCCCTCGCAGTTATTTACAAGAGTCTTGATGGCAATCGCCAGTTGTTGTATGATTTCTTTCTCAGTCTTTCCTTCTCTATTATATGTTGGCAGTTGAATCTGTTTTACATAGCACGGCAATATTGCTTCCAGAATTATCTGCGAATATCGAAAAGTGCAATAAAAAATATAAGTATTAATTTGAATGCTTTGATTTGTATATGATTAACGCACAACGCACAATAGGCTCTGAAATGGAGCACTAGGCTCTTTAGAACATATAGAACGTGGTAACATGTCAGTGAAATGGCGGAATCTTATACCTTACGGATATTTAAATTTATACGTCAAAATGTATTTATTCCAACAAGTTTCACAAGTACAGTCACCACATGGGAATGTTGAGCCACTTGGCAATGGATGCAATTTGGTCGTGTAATATTATGGGTTCGGTATTTTTCGTTAGTAGGCACGATCGTGACATGACCGATGTTCCCCGATGATATGTCAGTCAAATACGAATCTTTGTTGCGTCAAAATTTCAGTGTGTCAAAACTAGTTGAAATAATAAAAACTTCGTCTACGAGAATTAAAGATTAGTCATCGGCCATTATTAGACGCTAGATGTCGTTGTTCCTAGAGGAAACTGGATAACGACAGTTCTTCATAGATTTGTTTAAAACCGTTTAGTAATTTATTCGTATTTGCTTCAAATCGGAAGCCATGATTTATCTGATATTAATAGGCGAGGTATTTTTTCCATTCATATTTATAATTTTATATAAATAATTAAATAGGCATGTTATCGAGCAATTTTAAATTATTTTTTTCATTGACAGAGACAAATGCTATTGCTGTCTTTATTATCATTCGTTACAGCTCAGTTGACGTTAGTTGAAAACTTATGTAATGTAACCTTTGTAGAAATATGGTAGGTAACCTTTGACAATCTATATCCTATAACCTATAATCTGTCAGTAGCCATAAAAATGTTTAATAGAGACTTGATAGTTTCTGACTGAAATTCTAACTTTGATAAAATACCTGTCAGTGACAGCCGTTACAAGGAAAGTGAACGAAATTACCATCAGGGCTCTGAAGTTAGATTGACGTCTCCAGGTCTAAAGCGGATGTTATAACGTAACTATAGTAACGTCAGCTTCCGGAAAAATAGAGAACAATCATTGGTTAAACATTTTTGTTATTACGTAACCATGGTAATGACACCTTCTGAAGAATACGCGAGCGGTCATTGGCTAACCGTAGCAACGACCGCCCCATTGGTCAGCAGAGTTCGGCCGAAGTCGTGATACCAGCCTCATAAGAGTTCGGAACCCGATTTGTATTATTCGACCAAGTTGCGAACAGTGGCAAGTGGCTCAACAATCCCGTGTGGTGACTGTACAATAACAGCATTGCGATGAATTTACAAAATAGAAAACTATGTAGATTTAAGCGGCAACGAATCGTCATGGCTCCGTTCCTTTAGTACCGTTTGGTAGCTGGCTACCAAATGGAAAATATGGTTTCCTGCCTGGTAGCCAGCTAAGAAATCGGAATAACTTTCCGATTCTCACAACACCTGGTTACAAATCGGTAATGATAAGTCCCGGTTTAAAACCAGTTACCTATTGGGATTTTATTCTCATTTCGAAGCTGGTTACGAAATTTTGGATACCAAACGGTACAACTAAAGGGCTCCATTGCGTCTGATCTGGCTGTTATGTCAAGATACCACAACACTACTCGAGATTTCAAATATCGGAAATGACTTACAAGCATTTGATAGCCCCGCATACTCTCCGAGGAGTAAGACACAACCATGACACACAGGCTAATACAGTCCAGTACATTGACCATCTCATCTTCGTCTCGATAGCAGAAGTCTATGGGTTTGAGTGGCTTCTCCTCTTTGATTAGTTCGGCGATGTGTAGCGGGTCAGGTGAGGGCGTCTCCAAACTTAGCAGGAGGTTGAAGAGGCAGCTGGATTGTACCTGAGAGGATTTTAAACAAAAAGGTAACAGCTGGGGCACATTGCATAATAAATTAGAACTAATATTACAAGCAGAAGTCTCTATCTAGTGAGAGATATAGAAAAGAGAGTTCCGCTTGTAAAATTAGTTGTAATTTGTTGATTTAAACTTTCACGATTATCACTCATATTTTAAAGACAAACGGGTCTTAATCGCGTAAAGTCTGCCTGCGACCATAAGACCAGTTTGTCTTTAAAATAGTTGTAATTTGTTATCGAAAGAATGTAGGAAAGGTTTTAAATCTGACAGATCCACTAAAACTAACGTCAATGGTATACGTTTTACGAATGTACGATTAATATAAGAATAATACCTAATCGAAGATATTCAATTTTATTTCGGACCATGGTTGAGACTTTTGAACTGTTGAAGTTGGTGGTTTTACTGTGCTTAAATAAAAAAAATTAACATACCAGCAGGTATATAAAAATTCTTAAGAAAATTTAAATTAGATTTGGGACTAGTGATGGGTCGTTCCCGATAGTTTACCAACTTTACTATGGGGAAAATTTCCATTTGAGAATATTCGACCCATCACCATTTGGAACTGATGTTAATCGACTCGGGACAACTATTTATTTCTCCGAGCGATTCAACCGCCATGACCTTATCTTGGTAGACGTAGTTGACAACTACCAAGATATAAAAAAAAAAGAGATACCCATGGAAAACGCCTATCGAAAATGTTGCTATCGAAGTCACGGCGGTTGAAATGCTCGGAGAAATGCCCATTTACGAGTTACAGAAAAGTTCGTTACCTTACTCGCGTCACCGTAAGCAGATTCCTCATCAGTATCCAATATGGCGGAGACGGAGCCGAACATTTGCAGAATGAACGGCTTTCTGTTTAGTAAATAGAATTGTTTGACTGCGTACTCTATCGTTGTAGTCACTAATTTGTTGGTTTGGTAATTCGAATAAATTTGAAGCAAAGTCGGCATGATGAGGAGGTACCTGAAAGAAATGGTGCGATGAGCATAGGGACATGGATTAAAAATATCAATAGTCGATTTTCAATTTACAAAATAAACTCGATATTAATGGCGGATAAATAAAAATACCGGGTTTCAGCAACAGTTTGCAGCTTGGTTGGGACGACTGTTCTAGTGTTCAGTATTATAGGAGTTTTGATAGTTAATTTTATTTTAGCACCTTAGTCAAAAGTTTGATGAAACTTGTGACCCCGAATTAAGGTTGACTTCTATGTTGTTATCAGTACAAAATTCTACCCTTACCCGTTAGTAGAAAATATGTTCTTGAAGTTAAATGCAGCGTTGACGTAAGTGGCTATAACATATCGGAGTATGAGTGAGTCTTCACTGTGCAGCATCAGAGCGCCGTTCAGCACGTTCAGAAACAGATGAATGTCTCGAGAGGAAGTAAAGTTGCCCGCCATGGCTTCAAACATACGCGCTATGAGACGGACCCACCTGTAAAAAATAAAAAAAAACACAACTGCCGTTAAAAAAACGAACTAACATATATTATAAGTTACATATTTCGTAAACGTTGCTCAAAGCCCTTCATTTTCACATTCTAAACCCTAATCGATAAGTTTCTTACATATAAATTTTTTTGGGTCTGCCATAATTAAGTATACAGGGTGGAAAAAGATTTTGGGTCAGTGAGGGCAGCTACCAGACCCCGTGTAGCTATGCGAAAATGGTATTAGAAGACCTTCCCGCGATTTTCAATTAAAGAAGATTAGCGTTTTCAGATTTTGGAAAAAGTATACAGGGTGCGAGGAAATGGTCATTTTTGAGAAACTTTTTTTTTGATGCCAATCGATCCTGTTTCTGTTCAGGATCAAAAGCTTGTATGGGACCAAAAAAAATTTTTCGGCTAGAAAAGCCACAAATCGAGATTTTAAATTCTCATACAAATTGTATGAAATTTAAAAATTATTTTTCACCCTTATTTTTTTATACCTATCGATTCCTACCCAGTACCAATAGTTTCCTACGGGTCCACTTATGGCAATGTACAAAAAATCCAAAATTTCAAGAAAACCGTTTTCATACTTTTACTATGGAAAAAAAAGTGAAACCTTAATTACTTTATCTGTCACGATAATTAGTCATCCTATGCTAAATGATAATAATAATACTGTATGAAATCAATAGCAACATTAATTAGCGCCACAGATAATGTAATTAATTTTCACTTTTTTCTCATAATCAATGTATGAAAAAGGTTTTTTTTATTTTTGTTTTTTTTTTACGTTGCCGTAAGTTGGCCCCTAGGAAACTATTGGTACTGAATAGGAATGGAATCGATTGGCATAAAAAAATTAGGCGTGAAAAAATAATTTTAATTTTCATGCAATTTGTATGGGAATTTTAAATCCCGATTTCCGGCTTTTCTAGCCGAAAATTTTTTTTTGGTCCCATACAAGCTTTTGATCCTGAACAGAAACAGGATCGATTGGCATCAAAAAAAAAGTTTGTCAAAAATGACCATTTCCTCGCACCCTGTATACTTTTTCCAAAATCTGAAAACGCTAATCTTCTTTAATTGAAAATCGCGGGAAGGTCTTCTAAGACCATTTTCACGTAGCTACACGGGATCTGATAGCTAACCTCACTGACCCAAAATCTTTTTCCACCCTGTATAGGCCACCATATTGTTTTCATCGTGAAGTCATATAGCCTACGACACTCGCGGTAGCCTACGGATTCTAAGTATTCTAACAATAGGTACCGTATACAGCGAAATCGGTTGAAGCATTACTTATTTCTAGGGTTATGAAGAAATTCACATACATGAACCCTGAAAACAATACAATCCTGTCAACGCAACGGTTTGCGGACGATTGTGGTAGACACACGTCTTTGAGTGGCTTACGGTTGTAGTACCTTCGAAACATTAAGTACAAATGTCGCTAGTGATTAGTTTCACAATACCATTGACTAAATTCGCAGTGATTCACAGAAGGTCGTCTGGTGTAATTGGAAGCACGTTGGACCGGCAATTTAGAGGAAGCGGGTTCAAATCCCGTGACAACCAGAGTCTTTCGCAGTTAATTTTTCTATGATAAGCACATCTGCTACGACATTGTGGGATTATACAATCCTGTGTAAAAAATCATCAAATATCACTAAGGGGGGGAGGTCAAATATCGGATTTTTGAAGGAGCCCTATGATACTCACATGAACTTGTGCAACACATCCAAGCCGAGCAGCGTGGAGCCGAGTGGCCCTCGGCTGTACAGCTGAAGGTCTGCTTCTAGCGCCTTCCGCGGGAACGCCGGCAGCTTCATCAGCTCGTCGTGATACTCACATGAACTTGTGCAACACATCCAAGCCGAGCAGCGTGGAACCGAGTGGCCCTCGGCTGTACAGCTGAAGGTCTGCTTCTAGCGCCTTCCGCGGGAACGCCGGCAGCTTCATCAGCTCGTCGTGATACTCACATGAACTTGTGCAACACATCCAAGCCGAGCAGCGTGGAACCGAGTGGCCCTCGGCTGTACAGCTGAAGGTCTGCTTCTAGCGCCTTCCGCGGGAACGCCGGCAGCTTCATCAGCTCGTCGTGATACTCACATGAACTTGTGCAACACATCCAAGCCGAGCAGCGTGGAGCCGAGTGGCCCTCGGCTGTACAGCTGAAGGTCTGCTTCTAGCGCCTTCCGCGGGAACGCCGGCAGCTTCATCAGCTCGTCGTGATACTCACATGAACTTGTGCAGCACATCCAAGCCGAGCAGCGTGGAGCCGAGTGGCCCTCGGCTGTACAGCTGAAGGTCTGCTTCTAGCGCCTTCCGCGGGAACGCCGGCAGCTTCATCAGCTCGTCGTGGAGAAACACCACACGTTGGACCACCTGGAACAACCACTCTTTTTAGACAGCAAAGCGATTTGATTTAATTTGATTTGATATCTCCTTTTTCAAATAACTTGACAAATCACTTTTAAGCTGCATTTCGTCGAAATGTTCTCATAATCTGTATAATTAGTTATCAATAACATCAATACATTAGTTACCTACCTCAAGGTTGTCTGGAAGAGATCGCTTTTTAGCGATAAGACCGCCCATTGTAATACCTGTACTTTTAACACTGTATATCTGTTATTCTACTGTTATTATGGTGTGCAATAAAGAGTATTGTATTGTATTGTATTAATTAGACGACCGTATGTTTATAATCAAAAATTACATTTCTGTGCATATAATATTGTTTGGTGACTTTAAAGTTTAATTATTCCGCACCAAATGTAAGTTTTCTGTTTGACCCAATGGTTGACTGGTAGAGAATGCCTTAAGGCATTAAGTCCGCCATTTGTACTTTTATTTTTTTGTAACTGTGCAATAAAGGTTAAATAAATAAATAAATAAATATTGTAGGACCAATGTATTAAAATTTACAACTCATATTACAAGCGGACATTAGAAAGAAAGATACCTCACTAGAAAGAGGTTCGCATTTGTAATATTTGAATATTTTTTTATTTTTATTTATTTATTTATTTTATTTTATTTGGAGATCCAACAGCTGTTACAAAGACATTTTTAAACAATAGACCCGTGCTCATGAGACGTGGCAATCTGATCAGAAAGCCTAGCATGAAGGATTAACGTGTTGCTCCTCTCATACTAGTAAATTCATACATAAGACTTATGAACATACACTGAGGGTGATAGGGAGCACACGGATCGTCAGCCTCCGTAGCCTAGTTGGTAGTGACCCTGCCTACGAAGCTGGAGGTTCCGGGTTCGAATCCCAGCGAGGGTATTCTTTGTGTAATTTATTTATCACAAATGTTTATTCCTTGGTCATGGGCATGGCTGTCTATGTATTTAAGTATCTATATGTATATATCTATTAATTATATCGTCGGCTGGTACCCACATCACAAGCTTGAGCTTACCGTGGGACTAGGTCGATTTGTGTAAGATGTCCCAAGATATTTATAAGATATTTTATCGTGGTTCGCGGTAAGACCTCAGAAGCTCACCATATCAACGTTCTTGAGAATAGCCCATGTCAGCAGCACCTTCCCGATCTCCACGAACTTGGAGAGCAGTTCCTGCTGCTGCAGCTTGTCGAAGGCGACGTCTGGCGCCATGTGCACCAACCCTAGTTGAGGGTACTGCGAGCGCTTGAAGAAGTACCAGTCGCGCACGTATGATTGCGGGTTGTGGATCTGGCCTGCAAATACGCAACACTATCGTTAAGTACATATGTATTGTAGTACATATGTGGTGCCATGTGCACCAATCCTAGTTGAGGGTACTGCGAGCGCTTGAAGAAGTACCAGTCGCGCACGTATGATTGCGGGTTGTGGATCTGGCCTGCGAATACGCAAAACTATCGTTAATTACGTGTCTCTTGTCAAACGACAATATTATTCGCAAATAGATAGTGCGTGATTTGTCAAAAATAACCTGTAATGACATGACCATACGAACCAAAGCCATAAGTTCTGCTCTATGGGTATACTTAAAAAAAAAAAGTATATTTCAGCTTTGACAACGCGACAAGTATTTTTCGAAAATTATGTAACCATACCCATTAGCACCCGTGCATTTTACACAAAAGATTCCAATGGGTCGAAGTGTATCCGTAAGGGCCCCAACCAATAAGATAGCACCCGTGCATTACTTTCTCTAATTTCTCTTGAATTTAAAATGGAAAGGATGAGACTGATTCATACTTTACTTACGTGTTTTGAAGTCAACCAGGAAATGTTCATTCTGCAGGTTCTCTGGTATGCCGAAGAAATCAAGCGATTCCTTTAATATTTGACCAAATTGAGTGTCCTCTTGAATTGGGAACTGTGACGGAATGGAACCCTCATTATCAGCTGTAAAAAACAAAGTACTTTCAAACAGTTGTTAACAATTTCATCCGCGGTTTGCAGGCATTTATTTAAGGGATTACATAAAGAAAGTCTTCAACTTGAAGTGTTTTTAAAAATACACTAAATATGACACGTCAATATCAGAATTTTATTAACAGTAAATCAAAAATCCTACCTGGTCCGTGTACTATGATTTTCTTTGCGGCAGGCACGTTGGCAGTCAGTAAAATAGACGCGTCACATTGCTCCTTGCGTAAAATTTGCTTCAGATCTTTGAACATTATACCGTGTACGCTATGAACAACCTGAAAAAACAAACATGATTAACCTAGTGTTTAATTTGAGATGGGCCACATCAGATTTACATTTCTACGTTGAAATGACACGGCGAGAATCTAAAGTACTATTAAAGATAAAACTTACCATCCATAAAATAGAAAGAGCTGCTCCGATGAGCCTTTGTCCCTCCTCGTGCGGTGACCGAATGTAAAACATGACGTATCCGATGATATAATTATAGAGCGCGAAAGCTGCTTGCTGCGGCAACCGAGGTATGAAGCGTATGAGGTGTCGTAGTAACTTGAACATCTCGTCTTGGTGGTCACGAGTTAGACGCTCTAGTACGTGGCGGAGGAATAGAGCAGAATCTTCTACTAAGCAGCCCCAAATAACCTACAAACAAAAGACATAGTTAAGGAAAGTCGCGTAACTAAAAAATGTGGAATCCGTTTGTCTAAATAGACACTGAAGCTGGACAAAGAATTCGGTTGCGTTCGCTTGAATTTAAATCTGTTTTAGTACACGCTAAAAACCAATAGTGTATGTAGTGTTCTCGTTTCGATCTAACCATTCATTTTGTTGCAAACTATGTCCGATAGCTTTCGGACAACATGTTTACAGAAATGACAAGCCTCTACGGACTCCACGTGTTCATGTTGTTTGTCCGGACCTGAGAAGTAACTTTGTAAATCAAGCATCCCTCAGCGGGGACTGCTGCGTCGTCAAGACGCGACTTGCGAGTTGTGCAAGCTGGCTATGCCTTGTGTTGTAATGTTTTACTTGGTAGGAAATCTCGTAGGCCGACCATCCTGCAGTCGAAATTGCCGCGTGATCAAGCAAGAACACGATTTCAGCTACAGCAGAGCACAGCGCGCGGACGCGACTTATGTGTGGTGCGAGCCATGAACTCCATTCAAGATTCTTCGTCAGCTTACTTTGCCTCATAAAAATGTAATATCTTACCTGATAAGCAACTTCGTAGACCGAGCATCCTTCAGCAGAGACTGCCGCGTCGTCCAACAGTGAGACGAGCTCGGCTTCACCGGAGCACAGCGCGGACGGGACTTGCTGGTTGTGCAAGCCACGGACGCCTTCTAACATTTCTTCATCAGCTGGCATTGTTCTAATATCATACCTGATAAGCAACCTCGTAGACCGAGCATCCTTCAGCGGAGACTGCCGTGTCGTCTAACAGTGAGACGATCTCGGCTACAGCGCAGCACAGCACGGACGGGACTTGCTGGTTGTGCAAGCCACGGACGCCTTCTAACATTTCTTCATCAGCTGGCATTGTCCTAATATCTTACCTGATAAGCAACCTCGTAGACCGAGCATCCTTCAGCGGAGACTGCCGCATCGTCTAACAGTGAGACGATCTCGGCTACAGCGGAGCACAGCGCGGACGGGAACAGCGCGGACGCGACTTGTGTGTGTAGCGTGCCATGGATTCCATTCAAGATTCTTCATCAGCTTACTTTACCTCATAAACGTAATATTTTACCTGATAAGCAACTTCGTAGACAGAGCATTCTTCAGCGGAGACTGCCGCATCGTCTAACAGTGACACGAGCTCGGCTTCACCGGAGCACAGCGCGGACGGGACTTGCTGGTTGTGCAAGCCACGGACGCCTTCTAAGATTTCCTCATCAGCTGGCATTGTTCTAATATCTTACCTGATAAGCAACTTCGTAGACCGAGCATCCTTCAGCGGAGACTGCCGCGTCGTCTAACAGTGAGACGATCTCGGCTACAGCGGAGCACAGCGCGGACGGGAACAGCGCGGACGCGACTTGTGTGTGATGCGAGCCGCGGACGCCTTCCGAGATTTCCTCGTCAGCCGGTGCTGTTGGCAATAAAGAGGTAATTTAGTAACTTTTTGGTATATTTATTTAGAATGACATAAAAGTCTGTTATACTTGATAATATTCAGTGGTTCACCGTTTTGGAAAACAAGCAAAATTTGTCTACTGGTATTAGCTAAACACATATTAGGTTTCGCGCCTACCTGATGAAATTGGTGGCAACGAAAAAAAACTATCATACTCCGTGATTTTCTTGTCACTCCATTTGAGACAGCATAAAATAGTTAATACCGCGCGCAATACGGGAAGGACACTCCACATTCACTGCCTTAGGTAGCCTGCGCATTTTTTACACAATAACCTCCTTCCAACTCAAACAATACCCAGCTAAATTCTGAGGGAGCATGGCACCCATAAAAAAAAGTTAGGCTTGTAATGGACTTACGCTCGATGTGGTCATCGGCAGCATGGTCGAGCGCGGGCTCGCGCGCCGCCTGCCGCGTGATGGGGATGGTGGTGATAAGGAAACTCTCCCGCTCAGCGCGTTTCTTGTCGTTCCGCTGCTGCAGGGCGCGCTTGATCGCTTCCGTTTGCTGCTTCTTGCGGGTCTTCGTCGCCGTTACTAGCGAGCGCTGTGGAATTTTACGAGTTCAATGTTAAGGAAAATAGTAGCATAGCATCTTTTCATGCTATGCTTCTAATTACGCCGCGTCCTGCGACGCATCTGAATAGGACGGTTAAAGCAACTTGTACCTTAAGCCGCTATTTTATGAAGGATTCCACTCACTTACGAACGATACTGTATTAAAAGAAAAGTATGTAGGTAGCTGTTTGTCTATAAAATAGTACATTACGACACAAGTGCGAAAAACATGAAATTCGAAATGAGTGGCGATGTTTTAAAACACGACCGAAGGGAGTGTTTTAAATCGACACGAGTTACGAGCTTTTTGCACGTGTCTCGTACATACGATGCTTTTTTAGTACTGATGGCCCTCCGAAGTTTTGGACTTGGCGTAAAATGAGCTGCTTCTCGGACTAGTGCCTAAAAAAGGCACCATCTGTACTAAAAAGTGTATTTTTACTGCACGGTAGCCTAAAGTATTTTTTATAGTTATTAAGTGTCTCATGTAAGTGATTTTTGTAATTTCCTTATGGGATAATAAATGTCTTACATAAAATTATCAAAATTTCTGACGCTTTAGCATAATACCACCAAGAAATAAGTAAATTCGAAGACCGTCTGAGTCGCAGTGATCAATTACCGCGTTCATTGTAAATACTAACGCACCAAGAATATTACTTTAAATGGATGTTCTTTATCCCTGAGGGTCTGGAGATGAATGAATAAGATCAAAAATATGTAACCCATGGATTTACTTAAAAATTGATAATTCTACTATCCTATCCTTTAAATGAATTCCTATTTGAGTAAATAGAAAATAAACTTTTCTCAAACTTGCTACGGAATGTTGATGTTACTTACTTTAAATTAAACCCGGAAATACTATGTATCCGGTGTCATATGCTAAGATGATATGACATGTAAAGAGATTTCATGTATTTATTTCACACCTAGGACTGCAAACAGACTGTCTTTTGTTTTGAAACGTCAAATTGTGACACGAGGTCTTGACATTCAGCCACAGAAAAAAAATAACCTTAGAACTGATGTCTGTACCACCAGGTAAAAGAATACCTCAAAGAGATTAAAAAAAAAGTAAGGCGCGAATGTTTTTTTTTTATGTTTTACGATACTGTACTATATTGGTATATTTACAAATGAAATAGTATGGTTCGGCGAAATCAGTTCGTTTTATTTCATGGCAAGTTTGAGAAAAGCACTATACAAAAGCCTGTTTCTCGGCGAGAAACAGGGTTACAGGCCGCGTATCCCTATCTGGCCTCAGTTCCTTCGGCCAGATATATCTACTTGGCCTGTAACCCTTCGTTTCCCGTCCTCTACAGTAATGTACTATTAAATAAAGATCAAAAAGAAGGAGATGTTTATTTGATTTGATACGAATGGATTCGTGTGGGATTACTTTATTGGTAAAACTACTCACATGCCGCTCCTGGTTCAAGGTCATCTCCATATCTTTATCTTTGACCTGCGGCGTCCACGGCGGGTCCACGACGGCCAACGACTCGATGCCTATCTTCGGCGAGGGAAGGGTGAATTCGATGCCCGGCGGAGGCACTTTGAAAGTTACCGAGGCACCTTCTTCCATACGAGGCCATACTTGGTAGCGGAGCTTCCACATCACTTGGAATTTTAGGATCGCTTTGATTCTGTAAATTGTTTAAAGTTTGAAAGGTTTCTAGATTTATAATGATGAGATCGGATGGAGCGGCATATTCCAGGGATCCTATTAAACCTTTGAACGCCAAAAACCACTAAAGTGGACGTACATTGTCATGCCTATCACGCCAACAGTCAAGTTATCATAGAGTACCTATACTGTCAAATTCTGATAGATAAGGTTTATTTTCGTTGTTCATTTGTAACGAATAGTGGCGTATGTCACATTTTGACGCGACAGGGAAGGCGTTTAAAAGGTTAAATGAATGTTATAAAACTATTATTACGAGTCATACTTAGTAGTAATCTGTAACCTGCACGACTGTAATCCATTGCCTTAAATGTGGATCGATCCTATAGGACCTGGGATCAGAGACAAGTTAGTGTAACTAACACAAGCCTCAACATTCTCGTATCTCCTAGTGCAATTGGGCGTGAATAACCAATATTTACTGGCCTAGAGTGCACGCACTGTAAGCGTATCTGTATCTATACCAACCTGATAGCCGGGTCGGTGTGTTTCAAATCATTGTGCATAATCTCGGAGGCGGTAAGAGGTGCCTTGACGGCGGCAAGAATGAAGAGAGAGGCGGCGCAGGCGCTCAACTCTCGGTCCGGTTCTAGTAACAGCTGCCATGCTACTGGGGCGCTCTCGGCGAATAGTTGCTCGCCAAGGGTGCACGCCCCTTTGATGAGCGTTGCGAGCGGCGCGTGATATGCGTCACGAACCTAAATCAATAATCATGAAGTAGTCAGAATTAAGCGTAAGGCGAGCGGCACGCAGAACGTTAAGCTCTATAAGGCGTTTGTTATAAGTATAATATGATCCAGTGCACACGGAAAGGTACCGTGTCACGGTTTTTAAAATGGACTTTATAAATAAGAAAATAAGGTTTATTTTAAGAGTCGTGACAAGGTACCTTTCTATGTGTACTGACACAATTATGAAGGGTGGAAATAGATAACGGGTCAGTGAGGGTAACAATCTTATCCAGGCTTAGCTTTGAATGTAATAAAGTTTCTTCGACTTGTGGCTGTTCCAGTTCTTTTTTTGGTCACGTTCATTTTTATACAGTGTGTGGCCTTTAACACGGGAGAAAAATGAAATGAGTGACTCCTTAGACTATCGGCAATAATCCTGTAAAGGTCCCGGTGTTTCGAAGTGGTTAAGTTCGGAGATATTGTCATTCAAAGCTATGGACCTTTAGTGCTGGATCTTGGCATCACGATGTCGTAGCTTGTCAGTCGCAAGACATCTTGATAGTATACCAGGTACGAAGTCATAATAATAATTTTGTTTTTATTTTTTCACTAATTTGTTACGGTTTTAAAAAAAGAATTGTACATTTTTTAGTGATTCTAATATGATAAGTTATTGATAACATTAATTCAAGTAAATGAACCCATAATAATGAAAAATACATGAACCAAAACATTATAAAAAAAAAGTTTTTTTTTAATTACAATATGTGGAAATGATTGTTGATCAGCTTATTAATGCACCGTTTAAATTTTCACCCCGGTTGTAGGCCACACACTGTATAGGATACAAATGGGATCGAATTCCATAAAAAAGTTTATCCAAAGTGCCTATAGGTATATTTTCCCAAATCTGTAAGCGCTAATCCTCCTTAATGTTGAATTGATAGACGGTTTCTTACCTTATATATCTGCCGAGTACTGAATACTTAAGCCCACTTTCACGTAGCAGAACTCTTATCACCTAAGCTGGTTTTGCTATCTTAGTGTCTTCTAGTTTTAATGGGCTTCACTGTTCACGAATACCTTTGAATGTTAATGTAACTAAGTAATTTTTGCTTGGTGCTAAGAAATATTTCTTAGCCTTCACTGACCCACTATCTATTTTTAATTACAACACAGGAACAAATATTACTCTCATTACACAAATACACAGAAATATGAGCTTCATACACATTATCAATAAAGCTACAAAATCATATAATTGCCAAGCTATCTTTATGCCACTAACCTGTCCTTTCAGGTACTTAAGGATGGCGGGTGGCTCGGCTGGCGGGTAGGAACTGGCCGCGGGCGCTGTAGTCGGTTCCGCGGCCTTCGGCACAGTCTCCACTCCAGCTGCGTGGTACGCTAGCCCCGCGCTTTCGATCACGGACCTGTCGATCCTGAGTCAAATACGGAATTATGAACAGTCATGGGAATTAACAACTCTTACGTTTTAAGCACAGTTACCTAGGATAATTGTATGACCGTATTCTTAAGACTTAGCCAAACGACAATTTGAATGTCCAAATACCGGGATATAAAATGTAACATGGCATTTTAAATTTGGTAGACGCGTACGAATGCGGCTATCAGTATTCATTAACCAATGGCAAATAAAGGAGGACAAATGTTAGGGCAGCTTCTACGACACGACGAATACATTAAGACCATCAAATAACGGAAAAGGAAGAAAAGATGGCCGAGGACATTCATCACCAGGTGAAAGAGAAAGTAGACATCGTGTCGTATCAGGCAATTAAGAAGGTCCTAAAAAGAACCATATGTGCCTATGAAAGTACCCGCAAGAGTCCTGCTCTAAAATTTAAGAGAGAGGTAAATAAAGATAAGCTCGTTTAGTGTGTAGAGATGCTCAACAAGGAATGATCTTCACATACCTGTCGGTGGCGTGTTCTGAAGATTTGCGCGTTCGTCGGCCCCGGCGCGCTCCCCCGACTCCGTCGTCGTTATTCGCAGCGTTAATTTCAGGCCCAAACTTCTCTCCATATATCTGGAACATTGACGGGAAAGAACTTGGCATCATATTATTTGATAAAGATTTGATGATATCAGACGAAGCAATGAGTATTTGTAAAACACTACTTCACAAAAATATAAGTGACAGCAGACATATCTCGAAATGCTTTGTAAACTGTTTTTTGCTCAATAAAGACTGACACACTAATATTCAACATAGGAACGGTTAATTCGGAAGTTCTGGTAACAGGACATGTATTTCTACGAATTCTAGTATATGTATAGCACATACTTGGATTTGCTTTTGCTATCTTAGTGTCTTCTAGTTTTAATGGGCTTCACTGTTCACGTATACCTTTGAATGTTAATGTAACTAAGTAATTTTTGCTTGGTGCTAAGAAATATTTCTTAACTTATCCTAAATCAAGAGCTGTTACACTTGGCCATATGCTGTTTTTACTCAGACATTACCTTCTGGACGGACTTCATGAGGCGAGCGCTGGCGCGCATGTTGCGACGGAAGCAATACGGGTGGCAGAAGTTCTGATGACAGCACACGTAGTTGAACGAGTTCAGGAACTTTACCATCACCTGCAATACAAATGTTGCTATATTGATTGGTATCAGCGATGACAGCAATATTTTAAAAGGATGTACCTACATTTCATAATCAAATATAAAAATTGTTGACGTAAAATACAGAATAAGAATCTTAAACTTCGGATTTAAAAAGACTTGTGAAATCTTGAATGTTAGATCGTAGTCATTTATTTAGCCAGATTAAGATAGGTACATCTTTTTTAAATATTGCTTTAAAGAACGCACTACACTAAATACAATTATTAGTTTATCGCTAGTTAGGCTGATTTTTAATTTATTTTCACTACACTAGGCTAATAATTTTTCGACGGCTATTTAGGTTTCTTTATTTATTAGATCACGCTAATAACTAATAATATTACTCCAACACGTGCTCAAAAATAATGAATTAGATTTATTAGATAACTATGCCTGGCTCTCGCGCGAGTTCGCACCAAACTTCTGGTTTTCGTGTGGACAGCAAAGCGCACGATACTAATGCACAAAAAACGCACACGCATACTGAAAATCACGCCTTAAGCAGTGAGGCGACGAACGCACACTGATCCAAGAGGCTAGCAAGAGAGGTCCCGAAATATACTTTTTATGTAAAGTGTTTCATTATTTTCCGGCATTGTTGGAGCAAGCGCTTTTTTCTTGGCGGAAAAAGGGATAGCCTGACTTGTTAACCCTTTGAACACCTTTTAGCACTTACCTCTAAAGACGCCGCAAGCTGTCATCCCCACGGCGAAGTGTATAAATAATATACCTAGGTTATTTAAGTTACGTATAATGATTAATGATTGTGAAGACTGTCTATGTTAAATAATGTCAGTTTCATGTTTTTTTACATTAATTCTAATTTGGTGTTCAAAGGGTGGATACAAATAGTCAAAACAATCCTTGTATTTCCATTTTCTAGATGTACTACAATGGTATTTAAATGCTAATGAACTGTAACAAAAATACGAGGCGACTAAATCAACAGTGATAACAAAACGATGTCCGTGAGTGATTGATTGTAATGTCCGAGCTCACCTTGAGCCAAGGGAAACCCTTATTATTATCAGGCGGATCGGTAGAGTTGCTATCCGGACTGTCCGGCGGGTGGTCGTGGTCGTCCGACAGCACCCCGGGGCTCTCCTCCCCTCCACTGTCCACCTCGTTTGGCATAATTACTGTGCCCCCTAAAATTTGTCCAAGCGTCAGTCGCGGCAAACCTCCGGACGCCATCTCACTAGGGGTGGGCTAGGACCTATAACTAATTGTCAAACAATTACCTGTTGGGGGATATATTTCAGACGTGTCACTCCTGTCAGAAAGAGACGAAACCTTTCGTCTGCTTTGTATCGACTCAGAGCGCCGATTAACAACTAAAAAAAAGAAACGTAAATGATCTTCGTCGGCTGTTCAAACATCGGTATAAATCTTCGTGCACAGGAATCTTCTGGATTAGTTATGTCTATAAATTTTGGATTTTTTTTCGTTCGCCAATGGTAAGCTATATATTTGAAACGGTAAAATTACTATTAGGTTCACGTGCTTCTGTAAAAGATTTGACTTCTGAATAGAAGTCACATAAAGATTACTAAAAATTTAATAGTTTAATTTTCATACATTTTATATTTTTATTTCAATGGTTCCGAGGTCAAGTCCATACAGAATGCGAATCATGAAAATTTTAATTTAGACATCCCTATAACCTTCGATCAACTTCAATTCGACCAACTATAGAAATGAAATTTTATGATAGGCGATATTTCAAGATCGAAGATTATTGAGACGCTATCACACATCTAAATGAAGGTGATGGAATGTGGGAACGAAGCACTTGGCCTATTTATCATGATTCATTTAAAACGATTTACAAAAAAGCATTCGCACTTCGTTTTTACAAAGTTTGTATGTGAAAGGGCTTGATTCAACTAAAAATATCTTTTTACTCCACATTTAGTGCGAATCACGCGCAAATGATTGTACTGAAAAACAAATGCCATGAACCAACGAGTAGCAGTAACAGTTTTCACCCGCTATTTCAATGGGCAATAGAACAGATAAAACTCGGGACACAAAGTGAAGCTACTACTTCGTTTCTACCCATGAAATTGAACTGCGCACTAAATTGGGAGTGGATTTAAGAAAACGTTAACATAAAGCTGTGACACGTACATTCGTCGACCTCCCTCGCGTCCTTCTGCCGGAGTTTGATGGAGCGGCGTTTAAAGGAGCCATAAGCCTGGTGTTGCTGCGTACTTCGTCGGTGCAGGCACGCCTTACCGCGTGATCCAAGACGGCCCTTCTTGTCGTCTACGGGCGTTGGTGGGATCGCGTCCGCCAACTGTTGGAATACGGCTCGAGACAATATTTTATACTATTATATCGGCATAACGACTTCTATTCGTACAAGATATAAGTTTTTCAGTGTATAGACAACATGTGGATGAGACTACGTTGTGTTGTGTCGTTCTGACGATAGAGTTAGATTTTTTTCGGCCTTCGTTGCCAGAAAATAACGCCAGTAAGGCAGTGGTCTCACCGCGAGCTACTGAGCTATGAACTATCGGCTATAAACACGAACAAAAGATACGCACTCCCGTGTAAATAAAAGAGACACGGCGATACTCGCCCGGCGGTGATAGCTGATAGCTGGGCGAGTATCGCCGTGTTTCTTTTATTTACACGGAAGTGCGTATCTTTTGTTCGTGTTTATAGCCGATAGTTCATAGCTTAGTAGCTCGCGGTGAGACCAGTGCCTAATGTAGGAACTCTTAATGGTTAGACAAAACATGATAGGTATAGATAAGAACAAAAACTTATAAAGTGTATCGATTGGAGCCGTATACAGTAGCAAGTTTTGACATTTGAATTAGATAAAGTTGTACGGGGTTTTACATTTTATGACGTTCGATCTGTTTTAACTACCTAAATCAATTAGAAATAAAAAAAAATAGATAGTCTATCTCGAGCTAGCAGTTACTATAGATAAAGTTTTCAAATCCAAAGATTCAGACATTTCTATGATTTACTGTTCCACTTAGGATGGGTTGCATCAAACCGTCGCAACCGTTCCCAATGAATTGTTACGGAAAGTAAATATTTAGTAATCATCTGAGTAATGTTGTCTCTCAAGTGTTGATGCAACCCGCCCCCAAGTCTACGTGTTTGTACCGTGACATTGCTCCCGCCGGACACGTTCTCCGGCTCGTGTATGACGAAGGAGATCTTGCGCTCGGGTTCTGCGCCCGCAATGGACTGCAAGCTTTGCGCAGACGCCTGCGAGTGCCCCATCGACGACAGCGCCATGCTCCACCGCCGGTTCGCTTCCCTACCACATACACCGTATTATACCACTATACTCGACAAAAGCGAAGGCACTTGGCGTAGCGTTTAGCTCTATCTCTTTACTATACATTTGTCAATTTCAAATCTTCTTTACTGAGCATGCCAATGTAGCAAAGCGATTACTTTTACTCGATATACTAAATACTATACTACCTATTTGCATATTTTGATTACTACCTTTATTCAGTGATCTTGTAAAGTCAGTAAGGGTGAGCTCTCGATTAAATTGATTTAGTGTAATTATAAACTGTATTTATTGTTTTATTTAGGTAAAAGTTAGGTAGGTAAGTTAGGAACATACCATGCAGTTAAGTGTGCTGTCGACATAGACTACGGCGCCGTACATGAGTACGGCGCCGGTACGGGAGCGTGCCGGGCGCGGGGAGCGCTTCGCTAGATAAATAAACTCATTTCCGAGGTGAGGTTTATCGAATCGTTTCGTAAAGTGGGAACACTTCGACGAAACCTATCGTTCTAAACGCATGCACGCTCAGTGCGGTATGCAAGAAAACATGCATTATTTCTTTAGAACACATACTCGACTGGCATTAATGTGTGTTGACTGCTAAGAGCCCTGTTAAAATAAAAGTTTCATCAAAAATATGCACTCTCGACTGTACAATACGGAATAACGTAACATAATGAACTCACTTATTCTTACAACACAAACGTCTTCGTTTTTCCATCCATCTTCGCATAACATTAACAGAAACGGTTTATTTTTTTTAACACCGACCACATGATCTACCCACCAATATGTCATTCTACGGGAGGGGTGATATCGTACCTGTAGACGCGGTCCCAGGGCCCGCGCTCCTTGAGGGAGGCGCGGCAGGCCTTGGGCAGGGTCTGGTAGGACTCGCGCAGGAAGGCGGTGATCTCGCACAGCAGCACGCACGCCACCAGCCGCAGCGCGCGGGGGCATGTCGCGCCCAGCGGCCCGCCCGCCGGCCGCAGGCTCGCTGATGACAAACTCGCATTTCTATTCTCTGGCTCATCGACTTGTCAGCAGAAAAAGGCGACTAATCAAAAAAATATAGACGCGAAGAGTAGAGATCCATAGAAAGATTTTATCAGCCGCGTGTTCTACTGACAGGCTGGTTGGCCAGAGTATAATAGTATAGCTGGCAATCTTTCTATGACAAAGGCGCGAAATTCAGACATCCATATTTCGAACCTCATCATCAGCCTATGTTAGTCCACTGCTGGACGTAGGCCTCTCCTATTAACCATGCGTATAGACGCATTAGGAGGTAAATGCCCATAATCGCCACGCTGGGCGGATTGACGATTGCAGTAATGTGTCCACTATGATGACGCTGCTGCCCATTTCGAACCTATTTATTTTGAATTCAGATGCCTGCTTTAATGGTTAATTAATGTTAACGCTTTTAAAACGTGAATCTAATTTGTATGGCAGCGCCGATGTCGCACCGGTATATCTTATTTGATGGATTCTTATTGCAAGTCACTCGTTCATAAAACAATGATTAAAAATAAACACTTTCATCTCAAGACGTTGCCATTGTTTTAATTACTTCAAATAATTCTTATGTCTTAATAGGTTTTATTTGGTCGCTAACCTTCGTCAAGGAAGTCCTCCTCTTCGTCTTGCTGCAGCAGGTCTCTTTGACCGTCGGGGTCCGTGACCACGTTGACGACGTTGTCTATATACTTTTTATCTTCTATCAGCATCTCCTCTAGACGGTTTCCGATGGCCTGTGAAAAACACATCGCAACAAAAGAATAATAAAGAATGATGGAAAATGGTAAACTACATACATTATTATTTGTGACTCTTATTACGATGTTCATGTCTGGTCTGTTCACAAGTTACTGTATTGACAATACATAACACTATCTAAAGCGGGCCACAGACGATCAGTTTTAACTGTTCAGTCAAACTGTTCAGTTAAAAATAATCTAATGAAATTTTGATTAGATCAACAGTTCAACTGCACAGTTTAAAGATTTGCCACACACGTAAGTTTTGACTGAACAGTTAAAACTGATCGTCTGTGGCCCGCTTAATGATTCATCCGAGCAGCAAGGTGGGGATTCATATAGATCAAGGATATAATTTGCTCAACTCAAGATATGTCATTTTGTGTTTCAAAGGAAAATAACTTCAGGTGCATTCCACATAAAAGTCTAGTTTGTCGGGAACTTGACGGCTATGACAGCTAACTTAGAAATATATGGAAACAGCGAGAATTCTCTATAAATACAAACACCCAGTTATAAAATTAAGATACACCAAAAATTGTATTCGTAACTTTCTTAGATATACGCAAAAAATAGCGTCACGTACCCGACATTTTTTGGAATGCACTTTCAGAAGTATGACCTCGAGGAAAACCTTCATAAAACTAAAACAAGTTTTCGAAAGTGTCAACACACTTACTTCTGCCCATTGATAAAATAGTTTTGCAGCTAACCGTTGTCTTTTCAAGTGTGGACTCGCTGTGACTAGAAAAAATACAAAAAAATATGATTGATATGGAATTAGGAAGGTTCATTTCAAGCATATGCACAATGTTTGAATAATATTTACCGTTTGCTTTAGACATGTTGGACTTTAACCAGTAGGGCCACTGCCCTTTGTTGCAGTTGTGGACCAAATGCGCGCATTCCAATAGCATGGCGGCTCTTCCGACTACCACCGTGTTTGGCTGAAACATGCACATATATCACATGTCATTGTCAGTCGGAAAAACAAAAGTTGTCCACTCGGTGGTCAAAAGTTAACAGCTTTTAGAAGTCTATGCTACGATTTTATTACATAGGTTTGTAGAACGGGGAACCTAGATGTATCAGTAATTGTTTGTTCGCAAAATTAGTTCACGAACTCCTTAACTTCATGAATGTCCACTGAAAAGAGAATAACCTAAATTTGACAATGAACTGATTGCGGAGAAGGGGTAGTTCTTTATGGTACGATTCAAGGTCTGATGCTAGCTGTAGCTAATATGTACGCGTACGGTAAGAAAAACGAAACCCCAACTAAGGTTCCGTGCCAACTACTCCACTGATTGGGAAGAAACTGAACCGAGTCAGGCCAGCGTACGAGTATAGCGATGCCACTAATCGTCTTCGCTTCAAAACATCTACTTCCCGACTCCGACGACCGCTCTCAGTCGAGCCAGTGTATTTTGTAGGGCTTTATAAGTAATGTGTTTACCAAGTCTAAAAGCGCAGCCATGAAAAGCGCGTTCGGTGTGGCACCGGGCTGGCACCTACGTATAGCGGTGCCGCTGCGACCAATCGTCGTCGCTTCAGAACATCTACTTGAAACCAGCAGTCTGACCCGCTCTCAGTCGAGCCTGTTTGTTTTGTAGGGCTTTATAAGTAATGTGTTTACCAAGTCCAAAAGCGCAGCCATGAAAAGCGCGTCCGGTGTGGCACCGGGCTGCGTCGCATCCAACAGGAAACTGAACCGTGCCAGGCCAGCGTATAGCGGTGCCGCAGCGACCAATCGTCGTTGCTTCAGTACAACCACTTCAAACCAGTAGTCTGACCTCGTCTCAGTCGAGCCTTAAGTAATGTGTTTACCAAGTCTAAAAGCGCAGCCATGAAAACCGCGACCGGTGTAGCACTGGGCTGCGTCACATCCAACAAGAAACTGAACGGAATTTGGCCAGTGTAATGGTGCTGTTGCCACCAATTGTCGTCGCTTCAGAACATCTACTTCAAACCAGCAGTCTGATCTCGTCTCAGTCGAGCCTGTTTATTTTGTAGGGCTTTATAAGTAATGTGTTTACCAAGTCTAAAAGCGCGTCCGATGTGGCACCGGGTTGCGTCGCATCCAACAAGAAACTGAACCGAATTTGGCCAGCGTATTGGTGCTGTTGCCACCAATCGTCGTCGCTTCAGTACAACCACTTCAAACCAGCAGTCTGACCTCGTCTCAGTCGAGCCTGTTTGTTTTGTAGGGATTTATAAGTAATGTGTTTACCAAATCTAAAAGCGCAGCCATGAAAAGCGCGTCCGGTGTGGCACCGGGCTGCGTAGCATCCAACAAGAAACTGAACCGAATTTGGCCAACGTAATGGTGCTGTTGCCACCAATAGTCGTCGCTTCAGCACAACCACTTCAAACCAGCAGTCTGACCTCGTCTCAGTCGAGCCTGTTTGTTTTGTAGGGCTTTATAAGTAATATGTTTACCAAGTCCAAAAGCGCAGCCATGAAAAGCGCGTCCGGTGTGGCACCGGGCTGCGTAGCATCCAACAGGAAACTGAACCGAGCCAGGCCTGCGTATAGCGGTGCCGCTGCGACCAATCGTCGTCGCTTCAGCACAACCACTTCGGACTCGTTACTCTGTGATACCTCTTGGTTCTGCAGACCTTTATAAATAATGTGTTTACCAAGTCCAAAAGCGCAGCCATGAAAAGCGCGTCCGGCGTGGCACCGGGCTGCGTAGCATCCAACAGGAAACTGAACCGCGCCAGGCCAGCGTATAGCGGTGCCGCTGCGACTAATCGTCGTCGCTTCAGTACAACCACTTCGGACTCGCCGCCGCCCGAACCGCCCTCGGCCGAGCCGCGACGGGACATGTCTGCGGAATGGTTCACGGATATACAGGGGCACACTTTATTTAGCTGACTATTTCTTATATAATAGGGGTTGCACTTTAGGTCTAGTATACATGCCTGTTCATTAAGTAAGATTTAAATCATAGCCATCAAATGTAATTTGTTCGTAACTTCTTACAATTGTATAAGCTTAACTTTTCATTACAAATTAATACGGAGGCTGACAAATATTAATCAAATTAATATTTGTCAGCCTCCGTAGCCTGGTTGGTAGTGACCCTGCCTATGAAGCTGGAGGTTCCGGGTTCGAATCCCGGCGAGGGCATTATTTGTGTATTTATTTATCACAAATATTTGTTCCTTGGTCATGGTTGTCTATGTATTTAAGTATCTATAAATATGTATCTATCTATTATATATATCGTCGCCTGGTACCCACATCACAAGCCTTAATTGAGCTTACCGTGGGACTAAGTCGATTTGTGTAAGATGTCCCAAGATAAAATAAAAAAAAAATACTTTCATTGCGGACGAGTGCTACGCGCTACGCTCGTAGCCGATCCCGTGATTTTTCCGCTTTGTAGCGAAAATGGACCTCCCACAATGAACTTCCGTCGGGATTTTCGCTCTCAAAGTGTCAATGAAGACGTTAACAGAAGCTACTAATAACCCAAAAGATCCCATTATTTCAAGAAAAAAATAGGGTACCCTTACATCCGCCACTTGTTTCCTCAATGCTGCCGTCTCTTTTCTTCCCCATCTTTCTCAGACCAAATCTGTTCAATCTATCTTCCACTCTTTTGCGAGCTCTGAAATCAAATTACATAACTTAATAATATATAAAAAGGAGCTTTGGGATTATTCCGAACAGTTGATAACACAAGTCTACGATTAAAGGAAAAAAAAAACTAATTGTAGTGTAGATCTATACTCGGAAACTACAATGGTCACAAAATTCGGAATCAACCCAAAGCACCCCTCAATGATCTCTAAAATCGTTACCACAAATACAGAGCGTAAAAGTACAAAGCTCAAATCGTGTTAAGCGAACTACAGTTATAACCTACAATTATTTAAGCGTACATTTGTGAGAAAAATATTGTCGTTAATAAAATATTTAAATTTCTGATGATAATACCTGATACAAACCATTAGTCCAGCTGCTTAAAATGGATTTTACCCCCCCGAGAAATCTTAAATAAAATAATATTACAAAATTATTACGGCGTCATACTTAGGTGACGTCCCTAATGATTTAAATTGAAGAAACGTCTCATTTCAAATGATCGAAAATCATTTACTTCACAGAGTTGTTCATACTGCTGCCATGTATCAATCAATTACTTATACAGCCACTTACATTGTTTTTAACACAACACATTTATGTGATAACCAAATAGGTCAGTTTGAGGAAGTTGCTATAACAGTTACTATAAGATTAAGTTAAGAAAATCTTATTTACACCTCTTTTACCTCTGTGATGAGAAATAAATAATAATATGCGATAATAGAGTAGTCGTCACTTGGAAACTTATTTTTAATTCAGCAGTTGAGATCCAGTAACATCTATCTCACAATTACAAATACACGTCAACCTAAGTAGCACAACAACAAACTTAGTTATTTTGTTAAAAAACCAAGTATTCAATGAGGCAGAGGCTACCTAAGCTGTCTAATAGTTATTTATGCGGCTGGCGCATAATAAGAGGCAATAAACATGAGTGTGGTTTTATGAAACAAGCCGTAGGCAAGTCTCATAATAAGATCACACGAGTGTTTAATGCCTAATTATGTACAGTCACATACATAACTTTATCTACATCCTTATCATAAGTTTAGAATGATAATTTACCTTTATTTACATTGATATCCACTAAGTAAAATACCTCTAAATATAAAACTTCAAATCAGTTGAAATCACTCAATTTGTATAAGAATATCCTACAATAATTATGTATTGAAAAAAAAAAACAAAAATAAGTTGACTTTATAATGTTAATTTTAGAATTATAACTAACGTGAGACTCAAACATATTTAAATATTTATCACACGGGTTACTCACGTAATTTAACATGTTGTAACGTAACATGTCGAGCAATTATCGACTTAAATTACGTGAGTAACCCGTGTGATAAATATTTAAATATGTTTATAATGTTAACATTATTGTACTGACACCGATACTTTAATGTAAATATTATGATGCACTGTACTTTAATGTTAACTTATGATACAGCCACAGACACGGGTTTCTTGATATAGGTCATTACATTACCGCTTCTGAATATATAATAGGATAATTATGATATGGAAGTAGATAAATAGTAATACTTATCGATCCTTTAAAAGTCAACTAAAGTGTCATAACTAAAGACTTCCTCACACTGACCTATTCAGGACAACATAAACGCAGCGTACCTATTGAGCGTGTATCCGACGCGTCGCTTGACGTGCACCGGGCGGCTCGGCAGCGGCTGCGTGGCGAGATTGGGCCGCGCCAGGGAGATCATACTGCCGGAGATGGGCAAGGATTCGCCCGAACCGCCGCCGTTACGCAGCAGAGACGCAGACTGCGGTTTGTGGCGGAACCAGTTCACTAGAGACGTCACATGACATCAGTTGGCAAGATGGCGGTTTGAAGATAATTACACTTTTGTGTAAGCATTTTGGCAGCTTACAACAAGGATATCGCAATGTGAGTTGTGATTCTATGTTTTCTATTACACAATACACAAGAAGTGAAAGATCGGGGGCCTATTTCTCGAATGTTAGTTACTTGTAATACATGCGGAAGTCCTTATCTAATTAATAGTATTAAAAAGAGACTTCCACTTGTATACAAGTTACAAGCTTTCGAGAAACGGGCTCCAGTTGTTAATTCAATCAGAAACCCATATTACAAGAATATTGTCGATTCACACAATTAGAGTCCGGGCTTTGGAGTTAAAGGCCTGACCACGACATTGGTCTAAATGCCCGGCCACGACATTGGTCTAACTAAGGCGACCAGCGGCGAGCGAATCCATGAGTTGGAGCGAGATGCCGATATGGATACTCCCTCTCGCACGTATTTCGCTCGATTCCCAGGCCTTAAGGCCCATTTAGATGGTGCGAGTTTCTCGCATGATTTGGGGCGAGAAATCGTATGACATTATCGTATGCGATAATCGACAGGCGAGTATCGTATAAAAATGTTTACATTCATGCGAGAAACAAAAACTCGCCTACGATTATGTCGTTCGATACTCGTACGGAGATTATCGCCAGGCGAAATAGTTTACACGGGGAGCTGCATTTAAGCGAGATATTTGCTTACGATTTCTCGACTCGTCTAAACGCGTTCTCGTATGACATTTTTTCACGAACAAGCGAGTATCGCACGAATCGGTGCGAACCGATTTTCATACGATATTTACCTGTCAACTTACAACGTGATTAGTTGCTTATCTTATCATTACCAGCATGTATAACAGTATACAAACTACTCAACTTCAATATCTCAAAAGGAGAGTTTTCATTTCGTACGAATGTATTTTAAATGTTTATTACCGTCATTACTAAACCGATTTTGTTAATTCTTTTTTTATCTGAAATAGATATATTTTTAGAAAGAAGACCAATTCCATCTCTTTCATCTGATTTCAGACTTTTATCATTAGCTTTTTATGAAATAACTTCAAGGTCTGATTTTGGGGTTAATGAGGAATTGAGAGAACTCCTTAAACGGCATGTGAATTGCTATTTGACGCTTTTCATATGTAACTTGAACATTTTCTCGTGGAAGCCATAATTTTGGTAGAGTGGAGTGGATCTGATGTTGAAGACCATGGAGGGCAAAGAGGAACAGCGTAATTGTTTCCAGCTCTAGTTAGTACATGCACTCGAAATACGATTTTCGCATTCAGATCTTGTTTAGACGGATATGTCCAACTATCACAGGCGAGGCAATTTATCGTCTCTTCTCGTGCGATATCGTACAAATAGTTTACATGATACGATATTTTTTCTCGTTCTACGATAATTGCATGGTCGAGGCGAGAAACTCGCACCGTCTAAATGGGGCTTTAACCTCTAGCCGCCCAGAGACAATGTGTGGCCGCTGCATAAGGCGACCAGCGGCGAGCGAATCCAAAGTTGGAGCGAGATGCCGATTTGGAAACTCTCTCTTGCACGTATAGTTTTCCGCTAAGCCGGTCGCCTTAGACCAATGTGGCGGCCAGACCTTAACCTCTAGCTGCCCAGAGACCTATAAAAAGGTCTCCTAAAACAAAATAATTTTTACTCTTTTTCCTACAATGTCAATACAAACATTGGCAAATATTACTGTCTGGGCGGCAGGAGGTTAAGGCTCCAAACATGTATTGAGATCCTCTGCTCGGAACAAAATGATTAGATAGGACTAGAAAATGTGTAAGTTGTGTAGTGAGTGTAAAGAGTTATTTGAATTTGACAGCAGATAACGTATAAGGTAAATACCAAAAAAAAATTATACCTAGACCGCTGAAGTGAAACTTCGAAGGCACGGATTTCGTATGCGATATCTTGTGGTGAGGCGTCATATCAGCCGATGAAGTTGAAGGGATGGTGCGTTCAGACTGTCGCGGGGTCAGCGGGTAGCGGCGTGTTCGTACTGATAGCGGGGACTGGCTTGCTGACTCGGAGCCGCCTTCGGTTTCTAGCAGGCTCTGTGGTAATACACATCACAATGGTTTAATAGGATCGAGGAGCGAATGGGTGAACTAATCCGTCGTCGGGTTATAGAAAACGGAATAGTACATTACTACCGAGGCCGGGAAGTGACTGGTTGCCCGCCGAATATATGTAGACGGCCGAGCGAAGCGAGGCCGCATAGTATTCGGACGGCAACCCGTCACTTCATGGCCGAGGTATGTATGTATAATGCTTTTCTCAAACATGCAATGAAATGAAACAAAAAAATGTATCTTCTTTCTAAGAAATTATAAGTCAACTAAACATGACTTTTGTTCTTTGAACCACAACAAAAGTCAAATACGACACCGACACCTCATTTTTTTTTTAAGATTGACCTGTTTGAAAGTTGCAAAGTTTTTAATTTAAAAAAGCGGTATTAGACGACGCGGTCGGTTGAGTCCAATTAATCGCATGCAGTGATCAGGGCCGATAATACTGCTTTTTAAATATTATTTTGAGTAGTTATTGTACATTTATTTTAAATGATATAATTTAAATACCTAATTATAACTGCAAAAATTTGCCAATCATTTTTTTTATACTAATATTCCTTACAGATAATTATTGGCTAAAAGCCAAGATGCTAGGTCACAACCCTATGTCAAATGAAAATTAAAAAAGAGCTACTTGCCGGCCTAGGCCGGCAACGAGGTACTTCCCGGCCACTTTTTAGGCACGTAACTACAACATTTCATTGCATGTTTGAGAAAAATAATAATATAACAATAAAAGGTTTGTACTAGTAATATTATCCTTCAATTTGCCTTCAATTCAATTTTACCTGTTATGCGGACTGTATTTATTCCTTTAAAGTAACATCGTTTTGTGATCAGAAATGAGTTAAAAATTAATTAACCTTGGGTTTTAAAATGACAACCGGAGTACCTACTCGTAACCTTTAAGTTTTTTTTCATCACACCTGCTCGTAAAAAGTGTTATTATACGCTGGCATACTTGAACGTAATGAGCTATATTATGCCCATGGGCAATAATGGATTTTCATACGACATTACGTCGCACTAGCGCGCCGCACCGAGATTCCTTTAATAAAAATGATGAGTATTATGACCTTAAGTCATCCCTGATTTTGAGAAATGATGATTTAGACCATTTTAGAGTAGTTTTGTGAAAATATATAGTTTTATTTACTTTTTTTGCCTCACAGGTGTGATGAAAAACATTGTGTGTGCCACGGGCGGTACTTTCACACTCATTCACGATTTCTTATTTACCGCCCTTAATACACAATGTACTATTTCGTTATTTGAGTTTTCTACAGGACTACTACCATATTTATACTCCTGGCCCCTATACCACAAAACTTTACAGGCGTACAATTCTACAAAATTGTCAACTTTTTGTATGAGAATTTATACAATTTTGTAGAATTGTACGCTTGTAAAGTTTTGTGGTATAGGCCACTGTACGTATGCTCTAAGAACTTACATGGGCCCCCGTAGAAGAAGTGCTCCTCTTCTTGAACGTGAACTTCTTATGACTCCTGTCATCGGCAGCGCAGCCAGAGTCAGCCCCAGTATCGGAGCCGCGCTCATCGTCTTGAGTGCGAGGTATATGCCTGTTATTGAGTATGATTTTGACATTACTAAGCAGTCAATTTCAGTTCATAAATAAACCCACTCGCTCGCTTTGAAATGTTGGTTGAACTCTATTCAATTAACAAGTTTCCCAAACGCAAGCGAGTAGTTTGAGACATACAGGCTAGAGTGCTCTATATCGGTCTGGAGAGACCATCTGTGATTGTGACATTAAATATAATATTGAATCTACCAAACACAACACGTTAGGGCGCCCTTTAATTTTAGCATTTTATGTTTAGCTAAAAACAAGGGCGTTACGAGGTCATTATTCCTTTTGTCAGTCTCTGCTGATAGCGTATCTCCATATAGCGAGAATGAACGAAGAGCGTAAGGTTAAACTTGACCGATCGTACCAGCACTTATTCGATTTTAGAAAGGTGGCAAAAAAATATTACTTTGCTATCATGAGACTTTGTTCCGAATGCCCCAAAACGTATGTACGGGCTTGATATATTACTTATGGGCATTTTCACTTTTTGGGTCACTCAATTAGCGTGAAGTTAAAAACCTTACTTTCAGTCAGCTCTGTAACGACAATTAAGCACTAAATTTCGATAATAACTCGATTCTGGTGTTCATCTTACCAACTTTAAGCCATATTATTATATAATGATATTGTCCTTAACAGTCGTTACAGATGTAGTGAGAAATGACTTGCCTTCGGAAACGTTCGTCAACGTCATGCTGTTTCAGTCTATCTCACTGAGACTGACAGTAATAGCTGTCATGCTACTTCAGTCAGACTCGGTGACACTGCCTGAAACAGCATGTGTTTACGAACGTTTCCGAAGGCAAGTAATTTCTCACTACACCTGTACAAAGCTGACTGCAATTAAGGTTTTGTAATTACACGCTAATTGAGTGTCCCTAAAAGTGAAAATGCCCTCATATTAGTGATATGGACAATGGCATAGCTCATTCGCCAATTCGTTTATTACCTTATGACGCGAGTAGTTTGCATGTTGGCTTCCTTCGGTTGGCTATCGGGGCGTTCTGCGGTGTCGAGGAGACCACTTAGAGCCACCACTCGGAACTCGCCGCCGTGGACTTCGTGGACGTAGCTCAGTAGCATTCGCACTTGGAGGTACAGGTTCTGTAATTAATAAATGGCTCGGTATGGAAAAGCTGTAGGAAATTGCGCGTTTTATTTAAATTTATGAAATTTATTTCGATGTACAGTCTGCTGCAGAGATAAGTAGACCCCCTTGCATACAAATTTGTATGCAAGGGGGTCTACTTACATGTTATCTAGTCTTCTTTACCGTTATAATAACAATCAGACTTGGTATTATCATACAAGGGGGTCTTGGGGTTTACTTATCTCTGCAGCTGACTGTACGTCTATAGTTACTACAAATCTGAATAATGAAATTTGTAGTTATTTGTCAATAAGTTGTATTCAGGGTATACCAAAACGGACTAATCTCCAAACTGGAGTTCGAGGCCAAAGAAACTACGACAGATACGTTACTGTCAAATCTGTCAAAGTCTCTTATATCATTGTCAAATAAAGTTTTCACCTTTTTGTCATTGCATTAATTTATTTAAAATAATTCCTAACAAAAACATTACATACCCCTGTAATATTTGTACACCTTTTTGTTAAATATGGCTGTCACAACTAGGATTTTCTTAAAAGCAAGTAAATACCTACAAACTTTTCTTTTCTCTAAAGTAACGTTGATATAACACAATTTTATTGTCAACTCTATAAAACAGAGCCCACACACCATATAATGTAGTCCCAGGTGTAGAAAAACCTCCAGCTCATAAAACGGAAGCACAGCTATTGTTTTCACACACATTACACAATTTTTATTTCGAATCTCACCGCGTTATCAAGCATCTTGAGCTCCTTATGCATGGCGGCGAACCTGGTGACGAGCACGCGGAAGGTGGACTCCACAACGAAGGTTTCGACGGCGCGGTTGGCGTTGGGCCCTTGTCCTGCGCCGAAGTTCGTCGCGTACCCGTTTTGGAGGTGACCCATGTCGGGAGATTTGGACATGTTGCGTTTTTGTTGGTCTGCAGAGAGATTCCATATAAGTAGCGGTTGCAAAACAATAGAATTAACAATAGAATTGATATAGTTCGAGAAATATTATTTGACCGACTGTTATCTCACTTACGACCTTTTGTTTTGCGTTAACTGTTACTAGACAATCAGCAGTCGAACACTGTTCTATTGTTAATGACGCGAAACAAAAGGTTGTAAGTGAGATAAGAGTCGGGGAATAATATTTCCCGAACAATATCTAGTATTAATTACTGACACTACATATGTAAAATATTGTACGTAATAAATTACAAAAACAATATCCATATCTATAGAACTGGTTTAACTGCCACAAAGCCTCAGTCAATGAAAATGTGGATGCGTAGTTTAGTTTCCCTAAATTGAAAATATAACTGACGTAAAATAAGCCCCAAATCAGATGGCGTCGTTACAATATACTTCATTCAATTAATCAATTAATAATTCGTAAAAGCTAGTAACTTACTCATAGGCGACACCATCATTGAAGGCTCAGCACAAAACCCTATGGTAGAGTGTAGGTTGTCCAACACCTCTTTAATGGGGGCAAACTTGGTCATCTCCTTCAGTCTGAGCGTGAACTTGGAGACAGACGCTGTCCTGAGCTGGCGAAGGGACTTCTTGGCCTGAATTCGAAGTGTGTCAGCTATGGGGCAGCGGAGAGCCGTGGCGCAGCCGTGAGAACAGCCTAGCTGACGGAGTAGCCTATAATAAAACGGTACATTTTGGTGTTGGAATGATGTGAGTTGTGGGGTTTTAGAGGGTTCCAAACAATTTTAAGGGACAAATTTTCAGTTCCTGTGTAAATGTTTTTTTTTATTATAAATGGCAAAGCTGCCTGTGCATTTTGCTGTTACACTCGTGTTTTAAGATTTCATGAAAGATCTTTACGAAACTCCGAATCTCGGTGTTCACTTGTTCAGAGCTGTAAAATATAGTTTGTGAACTATAGTTCGGTTACCTGAGAATGATATGCAGCAACATGTAGTAAGGGCAGTCCAGGTCTTCTTCCTCTCTCTTTTCCCTGGTACTGTCGCCCGTGTCCACGTTAGTTGAATCTTGGCTGTGTGCACAAGGTAACCCAGAGTCTCTTCCCTAGAATCAACATTATCAACAATGATTACTTAAGGTGGTTCGTTTTTCATACTAATGTATTTATTCAAATATGGGTAAATGGAGCATAGTTTTACAATGAAATCATTTAAATCGACAATCAATTTTATATTTGTTTGCGGCAAATTATGTTTCTGTAATATAAAGGGTCGAATAATAGCTTAAATTAGTACTTTATTTTAATAAAGATTTGTCAATATGTGGGTGAACGACGACAGTGTCATACACCAATCTTACGTTCGGTGTGTGCGTTGGAAAGCGACGTTGCCAGTTGGCTGAAAATGCTACGTTGCCGCTCTGCCCTAACGCATTTCGCATGTTATTTATTTTTCAACAATATCAAACGCAAGCGTTGCTAATGTTGCCATATAGGCCATATCCCCACGCAAAAGCCGAACGAAAGACCTTTTACTATAGAAAATATACCTATACATACTAGTTACATTTAATGTTTTTATAATAGATGTGCGTACTAAATTATAGTCTCGTGGAACTGAACGTAAAACCTATTTGGCAAGGCAACACTGAATTCAAACGTCACTCTGATTCTAAATCACCGGCAGTACTTTATCGTTTTACCATTTGTTTATACCTACAAATCCGAATTGACGCTAAATTGCCTACGATTGTTTGAAATATCTCATAGCGTGCAGTGATTTACATGAGGATTTATTATACGTTTGTATATTATGTAGTCACAAACGTCCCGGAAAGGCTAAAAAAACCACCGATACTCGGGCCTTAAAAAAACTTGTAAGCGAAGCCTTGGAGAAATGATACTATATTACGGAGAAATCAAAAGGTAAGTTCTGTAGAGGCTGACTTGCTGGATATTTTTCCTCTCGGTATTCAAACAGTTTTTTTTATTATATATTTCCACTATTATTATAACAAAAATGTTTCGATGTTTATTGTTTTCGCAACAACTGCTCATCGGATTGGAATAAGGAAACTTGACATGTAGATAAAAAGTAATATGTATTATATTATAAGAAATGTTTATTGGAGTAAATTACGTTAAAACCATTAAGTTAATTAAAAAATACCTAAATAATACAAAATCTGACGCATTTATAAAAATAAAACACTTAAACCTATGAAATAAATCGATAATATAAAACTAATTAAATATAGTGAATAAAACAAACTAACTTAAATTAATCGAAAAGCCCGCCACGAGTTGTACCTGGAGCGAAGGTACCCATCACACTAGCAGCGTTACCACGTTGAATGGCGATGGATAACCTTTGCACCAGGTACACCCCCGCGCGGGCGTCAGATCCCCTCTCCCATATACGACGTCCAACTTCTCGGATGAACGAAATTTTTTTTACATAAATACCGGAAACGTTAGTTTCCCGAGGGATGAAATGTTCCAGGCCTTGAACTTTTAAAAATATAACCATTTTGTAGATACTCACTGAACCTGTTTTGAACCCAGGTTCCCTCCCTAACTTCGCAGTCAAGTTTACCGCCACCTAACTAGACAAAGCTGAAATGTATTTTTATTCCAATAATCATCATACACCATTTTGACGATGAGTATTCTGATTTCAGATCCAGGGCCAACTACAGGTGTCACTCACAATATGTGTAGATGCGTGAGACTCACTTCCAAGCAACACACACAACGTCAAGCAATCTTCCTATATCCATGTATAAAACCAGAAAAACGTAAAAGAGAAATAATAAATAAAAATAATATGATATGATGTAAATAAACCACTGAATTTATAAATTGATGTTTTCTTTATCTATGTATTCCGCACATGATTAGAATGGGAAGGAATCTAATAATTTAAATGACTAGATATATCTAATATAATTATATCTACATATGAAAACTTATCTGACTGAAGTCATCGAATAGATTCCGTCCCAATCTGATTGGACACCTATTAGTTTAGGACATCCAGGCCCGTTTTTTAGTAGTATAGGCTATTTCAGATTGACCATGCAAAAAATACCGGAATTGGATGCCATAACATCACCTGAAAACGTTTTTGGTGAGTAAATATAATAAGGTCACCAAAATTAAACCTAGGTTGGTAGTTCAGGGACCAATACCACAAAACTTTACAAGCATACAAATCTACAATATTGACAATTATTTGTTTTGCAATTTATACAATTTTGTAGAATTATACGCTTGTAAAGTTTTGTGGGATAGGCCACAGGTTATTTATTTATTACTGAAAAAAATGTAATTATAGGTAAAGTATCATTAAAAAAAAAATAAAAAGTCATGTAATGTAAAGTAAAAAATATATTGAAATTACGAGATTTGAACCTTGGTCCTAATGAATGTGCGCCAGATGGTCATCTAACTAGTCTAATCCAAGTTCAATACACGTTCCGAAATAAGCAATCGGTTTCGTAAACGAATAAGGGTTTGAATGTGTGTGTGCATACTGCGCAGCCGCGGCAGCGTTTCGTATTTATTCAAATAAACTTATTTCGTAAATTAAACCTCACCTGAAATTTAGTTGGCCACATTAGAAACAGAAGTTTATTTTCGGCAAACATATTACTTATTAAAAATATTTCTATTATCATACATAAAATATAAAAATACGTAGAATTCGCGCCACTTATGCACTATAACGCCATCTATTGGCGTTGTAGTGCCTAGCTGACCGTGACATTCCACCTTAAGTTATTACATTAACCAATGGGGTTATAAGATATTTTTTAGTACAGATGGTGCCTTTTTTAGGCTCTAGTGCGAGAAGTGTGTCATTTTAGGTCAGGTTCAAAAATTCGGAGGGCCATATGTACTAAAAAACGTCGTACGAGACACGTGCAAAAACGAAATTCGTAACTCGTGTCGAATTTCATGTTTTTCGCACTTGTGTCGTAATGTACTATTTCCGTCTCAGAGCCTGCTTTAATTCAGTAAAGTTTTACCACCACAAATTTTATTATAAACTATTACCAATCAGAAGAGCTTTACCTAATAAAAAACATAAATTGAATAGAACGTCTTTTGTTTTTAGCGCGAGGATAACCCTACATCAGGCAAAGGTAATTTTGACTTTATGGTGTTGTGATTTCTGTAACCATTAAAGTAACTAATAGAAAGTTTACCTTGTTGTCTTTATCCTTCATGAATTCCGTCAAGGGGTCTACACTGCCAGGCAGGTTGTCCTCTACATTAGTGGCGTTCCAGTTCTTATGGACTCCCAATTCCATCAGCGTGTCGACGAGGTTTAATATTACTTCCATTACTCGAATCGATATGTAGTAACTGTCCATTACGCATACCGAATATACCGCCTAAAATGTATTAACCAAATTAATTTAGGTATGTTACATATTAACTGAGTAAGTAGTTGTTGGATTATTACAGTTTAACACCTTTATTCATAAAGGTTACCTAACTAAGCAAACCGATAAGTATCGCTTGTTCTTTTCAGTCTTTTCCATATTGATAAGAACAATAGTACATTACTACCGAGGCCGGGAAGTGACTGGTTGCCGGCCGAATATATGTAGACGAGGCCGGATAGTATTCGGACGGCAACCCGTCACTTCATGGCCGAGGTATGTATAATGCTTTTCTCAAACATGCAATGAAATGAAACAAAAAAAATGTATCCTCTTTCTAAGAAATTATAAGTCAACTACATAACTTAAGTCTTTGAAACACAACAAAAGTCAAATACTTTTTTTTTAAGATTGACCTGTTTGAAAGTTGCAAATTTTTACTTTTAAAAAGCGGTATTAGACGACGCGGTCGGTTGGGTCCAATTAATCGCATGCGGTGATCGGGGCCGACGGATCGCGCCGTGTAATACTGCTTTTTAAATATTATTTTGAGTAGTTATTGTACATTTATTTTAAACTATATAATTTAAATACCTAATTATAACTGCAAAAATTTGCCAATATTTTTTTTATACTAATATTACTTACAGATAATTATTGGCTAAAAGCCAAGATGCCAGGTCACAACCCTATATGAAATGAAAATTAAAAAAGAGGCACTTGCCGGCCTAGGCCGGCAACGAGGTACTTCCCGGCCACTTTTTAGGCACGTAACTACAACATTTCATTGCATGTTTGAGAAAACAATAATTATGGGCTTGCTAAGATACGAGACGTTTATGAATAAGGGGTTATACTTTATTTCAACACCTCCAAGGTGAAAAATGTCACAAACGTAAAATCTGTAAGATGATATAAAGGGTCCACGGAAAGAACATGTCTAGTCAATTCAAATTACAGAAGGAAAAACCACCTTACTTTTAACAGAATAAGGTGTGAATTTGCCCTGACTTTTTAAGCACTGGACATGTTTTTTCCGTGGACCCTTCATATGTTGTATTGTATAGGCATACTAGTTTGGTAAGTTTGGTATTTGAAGGTCTCAAACAAGCCAAAACCAAAATCACAAAAAAATTGCGTGCGTTTTAAAATGGATCCCATTCTTCGTAAAGTAATGTATGGACCCCGGGGGCATCCGGCACTTATTCGGCAACATTTTGTAAGATGTACATACCATGATTATTTGAAAAAATAAGTCCCGCCAAGTTTCTTACCGGTGCTTCTCGGGTCAGCGGTGTAGGGTTAGAACCGGAAGTAGTTTAAATTTTATGTAACTTAGACGATTCAAAAGAGTTTGTTGCTATTCCAATTTGAATAAAGAATCATCTGACTTTGACTTTGACTATCTTGGAGCCGATTTGTGAGTGCATGAGGCCACCATTTGACCCGATTGCTTGTCTACCTACCTTTAACACGACTTGAAAGTCGATATCTCCATCCTTAGTGATGTAGTGTATTGAGCCCGGGGCCTCCTGTACTTCTTCGACGATGTACGTAATGTTGGAGTCTGTTTGCGAACGCGTCAGACTCGGCTTGCGTTCCGGCGTTGCCATGTGCACGGATCCTACCATGCTTACTGAGTCCATTTGGGATTCCAGGGATCCCTATGGGAAGACAATTGGTTAGATTTATTACGTATGCATAGTTTATGATCTAACCTAGTTTAATTTTAAACACGGTAGGACATTTACCTGCTTGTATATTAGTAAGTTTTTTTAGTACCTATTCATACGTGACTATTTATTATTTTTGAATTCTACCGAAAGGCCAGAGCCACAAGGCCTTATTGACTATCTTAGAAAATCCTTAAGAATATACGAAAACTGCTTTTTCTAGTATCATCGGCCATTATACTCCAACGTCTCTTTCTCGCAAACGATTTATGAGATCAATTGGAGTGGAATTCGTTTTGTGCAAAAGAATTCTTAGAAAAATGTTCATAAGCTGTTGAAAAACGGCAAGAATGAAAAAAGGAGTCATTTGGCTAGCAGTGCCGCATTACAGTCTCTTAATAAGTATTATAATAATATGATTTATATTATAATTTATCGATTTAACTAGTAACTCTGCTCTAATGTAGTATATACCTGTTGAGTTTTGGAAAGATAATCCGGCGACGGTGTAGGAGTGTGTTCTGTGACGGTTATAATCGGGTTCTTCTTCTTTTGCATGTTCGTTGGCTTTGCACTCGGGAACCCGTGTGCTCGTTCCGTCTTTATCTCCCCAATATATCTGCAACATTGTTATCTTTCTAATAAGGAATTAAAGGTGATCTCTTACGGGACTAGCACCACTGGCCATTTTGACTTGAAAAATCATCCGACAGCACACTGCAGTACTCTGGAGCTTTCTTTTTTTACTTATACATAGAACCCGGTACTACGTAAGTCCAATCTCACACTTGCAGATTCAATTCATTTTTGTAACATAACGTATGCGGAATGAAATCTGCACAAAGTTTAATATTATATTAAATAAATGATATCATTATTATTTTCTTGAACATGTACGTTTTTTAATATCGATTTTAACAAGTATTCATGCAAGATAAAAACTACTTGAATCCAAAGTGTATAACTTTAGTTTTATGATACTTTATCCATTGATGTCGAAAAAACAAATGTTAGCATTTTTCTTGCCTCTAATTTTATCTTCTGTAGGAAAACTTTTTAAATAAAAATCCTTTGCTCATTATATTTCATATTCTTGTTAATTGGTCTATTGATACTTACTTATTATGCTAAAAATATTTAATTGAAATTAGCTATAAGTCGTTCACCGTGACATCCGTTACTGAAAAAGCAGTGTTTTTTACACTTTTTGATCAAATGGCGAAGTCATATTTTCAAAGTTGTTTATTTTTATTTTCCGTGTTGATAGGCTTGCTCTTTGTTTATGTTTCGTAATGCCCATGGTTTGAGGATGTTTTTCATCAATTTTGTTGTCATATTTAGAAGTATTTCTGAGCTCCCTGTTCGATTTTGTGATTCGGGTTAACGTAATTTCCTTTATTCGAGCTCTTTCTGAAAAGTGGCTGTAGCCAAATTGTTACATTACATTAGGGTTTCTAATATCATTTATTGGAAACGAAAAGAATGCGAGATTTTTATAAAACAGTGTTTCAAATCTTGCCTTCTTCTAAAAAATCAGAATCATCGTCGATTTTGGCCTTAGCAAATGTGTCTTGTGGAAAATACATGCAGTTGTGCGACATTGTTCTACTCAATTGGCCATAATATCTAAAGAAAGATGCCAAACCCGACAAAACTATCCAATTTAATTAACAATTGTATACAAATTAATTTAGCATTGAGACACAAGTTAAATTTAATTTTTTTATTTTGTTTTTACTTGTTCAAAATTTGTGCAAATTTCACTCCGCATACGTTACATTTATTCATGTAACCGCAGGCCTAGCCAAGATGCCAATCTGCAAACGTATAATTAATAATGCAGGGTCACGTGACTTTTAGTCAGTCAAATAATTATTTATTCAAATTGGAATAGCAACAAACTCTTTTGAATAGTCTAAGTAATAAAACTACTTCTGGTAGTTAGTTCGATACTGTCATTCTTATACAGTCAGCAGCAGATATACCTGAGCGGGCAAGGTGTCCAAGAAGTCATGTACACTTAAATCGTCAGAAAAATATGAACACCTAAGTTATCATTTTCACATACGCTTTCAGTTCGTCACATATATCTTAACATTCCAGTTTTTCTTTAACACGTACACGGTTATTTAATCACAATGTCAATAACGGTTACAAAGTCAGTGGTAACTAAGCACTCAAATTTAAGCAGTTGTCATTAATATCTACACGCACTGCCAATCACATACGTCAGCAGCCAAGGTGCCACCCGTTGCTTAGCAGTTGTTATTTCAATGGTAACTAAGCACCAATATTTTATGTGAATAACTTTCAATACTGTAATTTTTCATTCTGTAATTAGTTCGTTGAATGCAGTTTTTGCAATCCAAATGACAAACGTATTTACCTAGCTAGCTTCGGCACCTACCGCTGAACAGCTGCAAAGGAACTTTCTCTGTCACTTCAATTAGGGTATAATAAGAGTGACCATGACAAGTTCTTTCGATTTGATGATTTCGGATTTCACGGCGGTCCTGAGGGCTAATTGCGAGCTACGCACGAAGTTTTGCCTCTTTGTCACACTTACGTTCGACATTGCAAGTGCGAAAGAGAGAGGCAAAACATCGTTCGTGGTTCACAATAGGCCCGTTTTTTTTTTTTTTTATACCACGTCGGTGGCAAACAAGCATACGGCCCGCCTGATGGAAAGCAATCTCCGTAGCCTATGGGCGCCTGCAACCCCAGGGGTGTCACATGCGCGTTGCCGACCCAATAAGAACTTGTACACTCCTCTTTTGAAGAACCCCATACTGTAGTCCAACGGGAAAACATCGGCAGCTCATTCCACAGACGGACCGTCCGCGGGAGGAAGTTTTTTTTTTTTTTTTATACCACGTCGGTGGCAAACAAGCATACGGCCCGCCTGATGGAAAGCAGTCACCGTAGCCTATGGGCGCTTGCAACCCCAGGGGTGTCACATGCGCGTTGCCGACCCAATAAGAACTTGTACACTCCTCTTTTGAAGTTCCTCTGAAACCGCACGGTGCGCGACCATTTAGGTTGCAAGGTGTGAGGATGAGCGCCCAGTCGGTGGCGAGCGGTGCGATGATGAAAAGTGGACGTTGGCATCATGTCAAACAGTTCTTCAGAGCACAACCCATTGTACAGACGATAGAACACACATAAGGCGGCGAAGTCTCTCCTTAGACTTAAGGGTTCAATACCGCCTGTGAGTCTGGGATCGTCTACTATTCGGACAGCTCGTCTCTGAACCGAGTCAAAGGGTGCAACAGGGTGGTATACAGGTGCTCCTGCCCAGAGGTGACAGCAATACTCCATATGGGGTCTGATTTGCGACTTATACAACAGAAGTCTTTGCCCCGGAGTAAAGTATCCCCTCGCTTTATTGAGCACACCGAGCTTTTTGGATGCCAGCGTAGCTTTTCCTTCTAGGTGACATCGGAATTGGACGTCGTTGGAAATGTCGACTCCGAGGTTATAACTTATCCCTCTGGTTATAACTTATAAAGAATATTTGATTCATATGTAACAAGGATTGCTTTGACGTCTGACTGACTGACAACTCACGAAAGCAGTGCAGACTTGTCACTGCATACATCTATCTCAGGTTATGGCAAACTATTCAAAATGGATTCATTTCCTTAGAATATTGAAATATGACTTATATTTGTAATAACATATTTTTAGATAATAAATGAAGGTTGCAGGAGTACATTCATTCCGGACCTAATAATTATCAATATGACGTCAGTAGGTAACGTCAATATTTCATTGCAAGTTTGAGAAAAATAAAATGAAATGAAACAGATAACAAACATAAAACATTTTATTTTAAAAAATTGAATGTTTCATACAAGCTTTTTTTGTAAGGCTTTCATTCCGAAGGTCGTGGGCTCAAATCCTGTCGGCTCGTACCAATGAGTTTTCAGAACTTATGTACCGTACCTATGTACGAAATATCATTTGACATTATTTACCAGTTGCTTTTCGGTGAAGGAGAACATCGTGAGGAAACCGGACTAATCCGAATAAGGCTTAGTATACCCTCTGGGTTTGAAAGTCAAATGGCAGTCGCTTTCGTAAAAATCTAGCACCTACGCCAAATCTTGGGACTAGTTGTCAAAGCGGGCCCTAGGCTCTCTGGCCGTGGCAGAAGCCGCGGTAACGAAAAAGCAGGAAGAAGAAGACAAAGTATTGTCGCTGACTGTGCTTTACTTTTAATTCCCACGACCAACTTACACACATCGAGACGAGTCTAAGAAACCCAAACACAATGGGGTTTGGTTGTTTCATCACAAAGTTCCTATGGCTACCTTCCAGTTCCACCATCAGATCAGCTCTTTGTCATGATAATATTGCATTGTCATCAAATTTAAGCAGCTCAATCTAAAATCAGGAAATGGTTCAAATTTAACTTGCAAGATTCGATCATAGACAACGGAACTGAAAACTAAGTTTAAACTAAATTCTAAAAGCTTGTAAAAAGAGAAAAGTAAATAATTTATCCTAAAATTGACTAAGAAGCACCTGTCAAATGATTGAAGAGAAAAATGTGAGATAGATGTATGTGATGACAAGACTACACTGCTTTCGATGATTGTCAAAACAGTTACTTAAAATAAGTATAGCTATTTTTCAATTAATATTCAACCATATTTGTACCATACAACGTCTATTTTTCCTTCTTGTTCAGATATATTTGCCTTATTGACTACTTAGATACCAGTGGTTTTTTAACAGCTGAGGTATCAATGATGTGTTGTATGTTAAGAAATGAATGAAAATCGACTGTTAAGATATTTGTGACTTGTTAAGCGCTCACAAGTAAATACTATCATGACAGTCAACAACTTTTTGAAAGTTTAAATGTTAACCTCTCTTTGGACACCTTGAGTGTATAGTGACTTCTGATGCTGACTGTACATCTATGACTTATCAGTCTTATCACTTATCGTATACGATTGCAAAATGCCATTTTGCCTATAGCAAAATGTGGGTAATGTTTTGGCCAGATTGTGCTAGTCCCGCTCTGAAATTACCTTTGTTTAGTATTTAATGTCTTATTTAGAATCACAAAAGCCGACGTTTTTTATAACGGGTTGACCCGTGGTTTAGTTATGTTCTAATATTTTTACTGTGCTCATGGCTCATGCTATGATATATTGCGCGAAGTATTTCTCTATATCATGCCATGTTATGATTTCTTTGAACACAGTGAATATTTTTCCAGCAAATCTTATGTTCTTAAATGAAAGCTATTTAGTGCCAAATATATTTCACAATGAATATAAGAGACGGAAGCAGTTAGAGGCTAAGCAAGATATTATAAATACTTTCGCTTACACGTATAGGTGTGTCTCTTTCCATCGCCCTGAGTGGAGGCGACTTACTAATTTTATGCTCAAATTCCAGCTACATTAATGCGATTGCTTAAAACTAAAGTCTACGAAAACATGGTACCTACTGAAAAATACGCATATGTACTGCATGTTGCTTGGTGAATTTTGTGCGTGCATACAATCACTTTGATGTCGATCGTGCGTGTGAGTGTGTGTTCTTGTGCTCAAGTAGTATCAAAGTAATTGTTTACTTGTCTAAGCCTAGACTGATAGCGCGTTCGATCTAATTTACAAAATAATCAGTGTTCTAGGAGTAAATAAACATACGCGGCACCCAGAAAAGCCGGCAAAAATACGCTTACATAGCTACTCAACGAAGCGACTACCTACTGTCCTCGGAAATACTTCACTTACCCATTGGAGGCTAACTCGTCTATGAGACAGCTAGCGACCCAACGTTCGTCCACAACAAATACGGGATAAAGCGTTAACAACACGGGAGAAAGAGAAAATACATGTTTTAAATAGAAATGTCAGAGAAATGTGTGGAGATATAAATCATGCTGTGCTGGATTATAAAAAAAATATAATATAAGTCATATTCTTAGCTCTAATTTGGATGGGATATAAAATCCGCGCTAACTAGTATTAAAATCTACCGAATTCAACATCCTATATAATGGGAAAAAAGCTTCTATTATAGCTCATAGCTTTAAACGCCTTAAATTTTGTAAGTTGCCATAATGTGTGGTAATAATTTCACCTGTTTATTGTTAGCAGATGATATATGTTGCAATGCAAATGCATAAGTATATTGGAAGGGAATAGCCAAATGATAAAATTAGTGATTTGCATTAAAGAAGATATCTTACCTAAGACTTGGCATACTTTTGCCTTTGATCAGATTACACGGAAGGAGGTCACCGGTTAATCTAGGAGCTATCGCCGGAAAATGAGATCCTAACGCCGAATTTGGTCTATCTTCATTGTTATCCAGACTTCTATGGTACTCCTGAAAACAGAAAATGGTTTAATCTCCAACCTCGACGGAAATATAAAGCAATAAAGAAGTAATAAAAAAATAATATCTACAGATAGCATTCTTACGGCAGTATGAAAATTGAACTTGTGATCATCGTGTCCAATTTTCTCTAATGCCTTTTCCGATTTCGAAAACATCTTTGTTTCTACGAAAGCTTTCAGATCGGCCATTTTCATTTTCCTTTTTACTTTTTCGCTCGCCCTCCTAGTCAACGTTTCTTCCTCAAGTTTTGGAGAGGCAGGGGGATATGATATCTCAGTAACGGGCGACTCTTTTAAATCAGGGACCTCCATGAAATTTTTTAGGGAATCCCTTTTCTTCATTTCTGGGCTTTGGTATATAGATACTTCGATTTTGGGTATGGGTAGGGAATTACTTCTTCTTCTAGGTTGAGTTTGTTTTGATAGGTCATCGCATATATCACGTAATCTGTAACGAAAAAACGCAGTTTTTTAATTGTGTGCCTAAAGTGGCTACCTATGTCTCTAACGTGAAAAATTCGAAGTAGTTATAGGTAAAGCACATTATCAGGGGAAAAAATAATTAGAGCCTTTAAATATAATAATATTTAAAGGCTCTAATTATTTTTTCCCCTCACTAGCTCGTAAAAAGCTTGTTTATCCTTTAATACGAGCGGGTAAAAACGCTTTTGACCAACTTGTGAATAAAGTAATTTGACATAGCTCTAATTCCTATAGCCCCCTACTGCCTAGTATAAGTGGATCTGTATGACCGTAGTAAACATGCGCAATCGGAGCTCACATGTTAAATTGGTCGTTTCTCATGGATGACTTTGTAAGCCATTGGCTATATTTAAGTTCCAGAAGTAACTCTATTCTACGATACGTTTCGACATTGAGTTTTAAATGGTTTATTTGAGTTCATTTACATTTGGATGAGATTTGTAATCATATTTCCTCGCGATAGTGAGGGGAAAAAGTTGTATTACACTTGGGGGCAAAGTTGTTGTTTAACTGTCGTGCCAATATTGAGACCTGAGCTAGCGAAAGATTCCAAAACTGAGCCACGAGCGTAGCGAGTGGTTCAAAAACTGGAATCTTGAGCATTGCTTGTATAATAAATAACTATTAATGTAAAATACATATCTATAAATATTTGGGTATTGTACTTAAAAAAATATTGAACTCAGTGGAAACGAATGACAGGAGTTACCGTCTGCCGGCATGATGCGAGTGCCGGAAAGTTATCAACAAGCAAAAGTCAACGCACAGACGCAGCGTTTATTTTGTAATACCCACCTGTTATAAAGATAGTGTAGGGCCCAGTGCACACCATCCTCTGTCCACTGTGTTGTGAAAAGGCATCGCAGCGTAGCGACGTCTAAGAAAGTGGCTGATGACACCTGCCAAAAATAATAAATTACGTAATTACTTGTAAAATACAAATTACTACGGAAATACATTCTGACACAAAATATAGGTACACGTTGTAAAACTTAAACTGAGGTATCAAGGTAAACTGAGTATTTTTCAAGTTAAAATTATCCTATATGTTTATGAAAGCAACGTTTTGTAAATAATAATAAGTATTTATTAAAAAATAACATACATGTGCCTGTTTGGCTGAACATGGTTTTTCCATAGGACTAGGACTTGGCTTAGGCTTCGACGCAGATCCTCCACCGCTGTCTGACAAAGACTCCTTGTCTGAAGAACTGAAAATTACAGTAATTAAATATTATCCCTGTCTTTTGAAATAGATAGATAAGTATGGTACATTCTAAAAATAATCAACATTTCAGACAGTACTTTGGAATACCAATCTACCACTGTACAAATTGTCTACGCCCAACAGCTGTAAAATTTGCATTATGCTCTTCAAACTACGAGTAGGTAGGTAAGACGTTAGAATATGTAAATTACACTGAAATACCTCATTTTTGTGACTTGCGGCAGCGGCTTGATGCCTGGTATAGGCTGTTT